>CAHIKZ030000991.1:282500-400000 GCA_903632075.3 Acanthosepion pharaonis | reverse complement strand
TTACATTCTTTCTCTCAATCACAATTTCTCTACTTTGAATTTACTTTTATTTTCCTTTGTTTTCACAATTTGACTTTAATATTTTACTTAATTTTAATCGAAGGTTACTTCTAATAGGAAGAAATCCAATTATCCTAACCGACTGCCTGAAACATAAACATTAGAAAAATTACCAAACTTATTTATTTTGCGTCAAAGCATCCATATATCTGCAGCTGTGAAAGCGTTTCCATATACATAGACCTGTAACAAGAATACAAATAGCAAGAAAAACAGTTGCGACTATATTCTGTAAGATTCAAACGAAACAGTATTGTATTCATTCCGTTATCTAAAGTTTAACATATACAAGGGTCGAAAAGCACTTAGAGTAAGGATTATTGTCAAGAAAGATGTCTAATGACGTGTATAATATAACTGAATTGATATTTATGTTTTTACGACTTATCAACCCTTTGTAGATTATGAAAAAGCAAAATATGTTTTGGATTGTAAGACTAAATCTTGTTTTCGCGAGTGATTATTGCATTAACATTTTTTTTCCAGAACGACAATGATTTATACATATTGAGGTTCTACGATTTAGCCCCTACCTAGAGGAAGAAGACGTGAATGTATAACCTTCTCAAGGATATTTTCACGTAATGGTTTGTAACAAAAGCGACTAGAATTTGAACTCAGCTCCACTAGTTTCATTACGAGGAACTATCCATTACACAAAACGCAAATCATCGCTATAAATAGAATAAGAATGAATATATTAGGGATAAGAAGGGAAGATAAAGATCGACCCTTGATATGAAGGGGTCAAAATTGAAATATTTAGGGAAATAGAAATTTGTTTCAAATGTGGGAGTTATTGGTGAAATGGTCTGAATGGATCTTTCATTTACATTTGGAACACGGGGGAAATAGGGCGAATCCATCCAGTGAAAGTGTCAGGGCATATCCTGGCTGCAACGGTCTAAATTTTTTATTTTTATGTGCCATGTTATTTCAGGAAGTAGGCGATCATGCTTCTCCACCTCCCTCAATCTCTTGCAGCTCTCACGAAGTTCCTTCCGTCTTCTTCCTCCTCCAGACCACGTTCTGTAATACACCTGCCCATGCTCGCTAAGTATGTCACGCGATTCATTCCCTTGTTTCTCTTTATTAGACCCGTGAGTATCAGATTCTCCAGGTCCTCCTTCCTCATTATATATTCCAGAAACTTCAGCTGCCTCTTCCTTATGTTAAGTATAAGCCTACTCCTTGTTTTCATCCTCTCCAAGACCTTATCGTTGCTTACACGGTCGGTCTATAATATCCTTAGCATCCTTCTGTAGAAACACATCTCCGTCGCCTCGAGACTCTTCTTCATCTTTGGGTAAATCGTCCAACATTCCCTGCCGTAAGGAAGAACAGATGTCATTTGACAGGTCAGTATTCTTTTCATTGTTACCAAAGAAATCTTCCTGTCTCGCAATACTTTGCCCAGCTTTTAGAATGTGTCCTTGGCTATCCCGATACATCTACGGATATCAGTGTCGCACTTATCGTCCTCTGTCAAGACGCTTTCCAAATATTTAAGCTTCCACGTCTAGAAGCTATTACTGTACAAAATAAACAGACCAAACTAAATATACATTGTATGTACTGTTGTCCTCGTCTTTATTGTGACATTCTCGACGTCATGAACGACCAAAATATCAACATAAGACGAATACTAGGAGATAAAATCAAAATACTCACCAGTACCCAATGCAAGTAAAGACTCTAGAAGCTATTCTTTCTTTTATATGTGCGCTCTCCTTTCAGGACGTAAGGGATCATGGCTCTCCACCTCCTATCTCTTGCAGCACTCAGCAAGTTCCTTATCTCTGATTCCTCCCCAAGACCACGTTCTGCAAAATCACGTGCTCAATCTCGCCGGGTAAGTCACGCGCTGCTTTCCCTTGTCTCTCTTTCTTTATATTAGAACCGTGAGTATCAGATTCTCCAGGTCCTCCTTCCTCATTACGTATTCCAGAAACTTCCACTGCCTCTTCCTTATGTTAAGTATAAGCCTACTCCTTGTTTTCATCCTCTCTAAGACCTTATCGTTGCTTACACGGTTGGTCTATGATATCCTTAGCATCCTTCTGTAGAACTACATCTCCGTCGCCTCGAGACTCTTCTTCATCTTTGGATAAATCACCCAACATTCCCTGCCGTAAGGAAGAACAGATGTCATTTGACAGGTCAGTATTCTTTTCATTGCTACCAAAGAAATCTTCCTGTCTCGCAATACTTTGACCAGCTTTTAGAATGTGTCCTTGGCTATCCCGATACGTCTACGGATTTCAGTGTCGCACTTAACGTCTCTGTCAAGACGCTTCACATATATTTAAGCTTCCGAGAATTCTATCTAATGAATATCATATTCAAGTGTTTGTTAAAACTTTTCCATATTAGAATTTTTCTGAAAAGATATCGAAATATCGATAAGTGACAATTCAAATCCAAATCCAGAGTTACTCCTCACTCCTGTTGACAGAAACCCCTCCATGTTTGACCATGCTTTCAGGGTTGTAACCCTACTCACGACCTTTGTCCATTTGAACGTTTTGAGAGATTAGTTAATAGATGAATGTTTTGAATTCACATTTGTCCTTCCCCTACACTGGTTGACAATGTGACAGGACCCAATCCTTCCTGCTATTTATCCATAGAAGAGCTGGTTTGGTTTGGTTTGGTTTGTTGTGTTTTACGGTGTAATGGTGCAATGGGTTATTTAATACCGACAACTTTTTTTTTCTGGTAATATTTTGTTTTGTCAAAAATCTATTTCTGGTAATATGTTCTCCTCAAAAATGTATAGCTGGTAATATTATTTAAAAACATGTATTGCTGTAAATTTTTTTTTCAAAAACGTATTACTGGTAATATTTTTTTCAAAAATATATTGCTGGTAATATTTTTTTATTCAAAAATATATCACTGGTATTAGTTTTTTATTCAAAAATTTATTTCTGGTAATAATTTTTTACAAAGTATTTCTGGTATTAAAACCTATTTGTACACTTTTATAATGCTTTTTACCTCAGTTTCGGGGTTAACTATTTTTCCCATAGCTGGGACCCTAACAGATGCTACCACCCCGGGTCAGGGTGGATCTGGGAACATCAGCAATTAAGAGGTGGTTACACGCTGCTCAAAAACTCCAGATCAGAGGCCTTGCTGTTGGACGTCGTTTCTCGTCTTACCCAGGACAAGAATGTAGTTTATCTTCATACCCAGGACGGATAGAAGAACTGGACTCATAGATTTCCCAAGTGAATATAACGAACTCGAGTAGAATTCGAACTCGACTCTCCGATTTCGAAGTAACAATAAATCTCTGTATATAGTAGTGAATATATACAAGGTACGATGGATTAATTGTTGTATAAATTACGTAAAAATAAAAATAACACTGACATCTCATTTCAACAGATATATTTACCAAAATTACACAAATTGATCTTGAAATACTAAAGAGTAAATTTATTCTATAAAATCACCATTGGCTTCAACCACGGCTTCCAGACGACTTTGGAATCTCCTGCAACTCTTCTGGATGGTCCCCTTGTTTAGGTTAGAGAATGCTGCCATAATCCTTGCCTTCATCTTTGATGTTACCAGAAGATTTGCTGGTCTCTCGCCCAACTGCACCCCACACATAATAATCTAGGGAGTTACTGTTTAGGGAGTTAGGGGCCAGATATAATGGGTGATATGTTTGCAGAAATTGTCTGACAGCCATGATTGGTTTCTCCTCTTTGTGTGGTCGAGTCATGTTGCGAGACATAAGGTCTTCCAGTAGACACCCTCTTGACCCAGTTCAGGACTACCTCCTCAAGGAACTTGATGTAGGCCTCCCAGTTGATTATGAGGCTCTCAACATCAAAACAACCAGGGTAAGTTTCAACAACTACCGTGCCTTTGCAATCACCATTAGAATCATCCAACTCTTTCCGAACACTCTTTACTGTCCTCAGATTGACACCGAAACACTGTGAAATCTTCGTATTGGAGATTCCAATACGAATACGAATGCCAGGCAGTACCGTTTTCAAATTTCTGGGGGATTGAATTGCGTTATGGAGTACTTTTTCTCAAAGACGGTGTCAACTTACCCTAATATAATCTGCAGTCGACAGAATAAAAAATCAATGAACAATTCGACTGCACGAAATTAAAAATTGTTGTAGAGTGGTTTTCACAGTGGAGGCTTGTAATTCGCTAAGTCGGTCCTAAAAGGGTCCGACGTACAAAACGTTAGGAACATGAAATAAGAGTTAATGACGCAGCAATCTAGTTGTGATGGTTGATACTTCAATGTCCGACATCGACTGACTCACTCAACTCCACTGAGCTCAACTAGCCACTGCTACTACTACTTATTATGTCTGGGAGAGTCTATTACAATAGAATAGGTAATGTTCTGGAATAACAAAAATATAAAATGGCGACGATTTAACCATCACACCCCATAATTAAATAATTGTTTATATCTCGAAGAATAAAATTGAAAACAACTAAATATGTTGAGAGGATTCTATAAGCAGCTACAAATATATAAACTCAGCGTCTAGTTTTTAAGGTTTCTTTTCAACTGATAAAAAACAAATAATTGAAAGATTTTTTATTTTTTTTTTATCTTATCGTAAGTTTAATCAATCTGTTGTTATTAAGTGTCGGCGGAGGTGCAGCCTGTGTACGTTAGACGTATTTTGTGGAACGCATACGGCGTCTAACCCTGTAACATGACTCAACCTGTGATATCTGATTTTCTCAAGAGACGATTAATTCGACCACGCCTTGGAATACAGAAATTATATTTCCATACGGGCGCAAGCGCGCGCTCTCTCACGCACGTTTAAATGAAGAAAAGACAGAAAAATTAATATTCGGGCATAAACTTTTGAAAAGATTGCTACTGAGATCTTTTCAGCCAGGAGGATGATTTTAGAGGAATATTGGTCGTGAGAGGGAAATAAAAAGAGAGGATAATTAAATAAACTACATTCTGCTGCATTTTTCAGGAGCGTGAAACCACCTCTAAAATCCTTTTATTCCCATGTCCACTGTGACCCGGGCTATTGGTATCATTTAGGGCCCCAGCTATGGTAAAATAGTGAACTTCTATGCATAAACAAAACACTATATAAGTATAAAAATACATTTCTATAGTAAAAAAAATACCAGCATTACATGTTTACAATATTTATAGTAAAAATTAACACCAATTCCATTTTCTAGTAAAAGTACCAACAATACTTGCTTATAATAAAAGTACTAACAATATCTTTTATAGCAAAAAAAGATCAATAATATATTTTATATTTAGCTGAAGGCATACAAATGCATGTAAAATATTTATAAGGATAGAACTGCATTGAAACTCTTTAGATTGTGACATTAAATAATTCATAGAGTTTGATATGCCACTATAGAAAATCAGCTAACATTGTTTTTAATTTTTTTTAAATCATCGTTGGTAGAAAAGCATGTAGCAATAAGTGAGTTCCACAAGCGAGAAGTGCGGGATAAGAGAATATTAGCATAGCATGTACAGTTACAACTAAAAAACTTAACAGTCAAATTATGAGACCTACCCGCCAGTCCTATGCTTGCATTCTTGAAGCTGAAATTCCAAGGAGGGAAGCCTTTTACAATAATTATCGTTAAAAAAAGAAAAAGAAGCGACGTTATGATCTTAGGAAAGTGACTGAGATGCAGGATATGACGGCGAAACGTTGCAGCTCTTCCTTGGATTTTCTCAAGAATATGTAGATATATAGCAGAAGCACCAGAGCAGATGTGGCAGTGTTATTCTATACATGGAAGAATGGTAGACTTGACGTTTCTTATACTTGAATATATAAGCTAATATATGTTATTTTATACTTCCGTCTAAAGATATATATATATATATATATATATATATATATATTGGTCTTGTAAACTTGAGTCTATAGGCAAAAATTAATCTAAGTGCCACAACAGAAAATACAATACGCAAGGTTTAAAATGAATTTTTAAAAATGGAAAATGTTTCTTAAACCTTTTATTTTACTTTTAATTTCAAGCTAATAGATTTAGTTTAATATTTCCGATAAGCAGAGTACTATGCTGTATTTAAAAACTAATTTAAACTCACCAAGTATTTTTTGTTTTTAAAATAGTTGATTAGCCCATTTTAAGCCTGTGATTTTAGCAATGAACTTCTCTTTATTAAAAAAATAAATATTCCAAAGTAAAATAGACTAATCGGTAACTTGAGAAAGATTACACGATTAAAAGTATAATTTGATTTGAAACATATTATTTATTTTAAGTTTAAAAAATCGCAGAAATGCATTTTTTAACACAACAGTAGCAGCTTATTTAAGCTGTTGACATGTTTGATAGCTTCATGAAAGATTAATATTTATCTAATATTAATCTATGGAGGCTTTAGTCTTAAAAATAATTGAATATAACGTGAGCATCTTTTACATATACTTTTTAAGTACTTAGTAATGTCACAAACTTAAGAAAATATCTCGATTAAACTTTTCTCCGTAATCTAATGTTTTATTGAATTTTAGATATTTTCTGGTTATATATTTACTATATTTATATATATATTCTCATAATGTCGCGTATGGACGACCGTATCTCCAAAAATCAGGAGAAATACAAAAAAATAAAAAATTCTTTTAAAAATGTTTGTGTTTGTTGATTTATAGTCAGCTTTCCCATTTATGATTAGTAAATATAGTTTTTACTTAATAATAATATCATCTAAAAGGTGTAAATTAATACAGAATTTTCAAAGATATAAAAGTTAAATTATTCTAACTAAAATTTTAGAAATGAAAACAATTCTTGCAAAAATAAATTATTCATCGAAAATTTGTTTTTCTTTAGAGAATAGCGTCCTTAATATACCTTATTTATAAAAAACATTTAAAAAGCATTTCTAATTAAATGTCAGAGTTTTATTGCATTTCTTATTTTACTATTCATATTTTCGGTAAATGCTGTTTCTATTTGATAAAAATCAAATTGATGATTTAAATTCTCCAAGGAGTCCTGCTTTCAACAAATATAAATATGAGAAAATTTTAATTTCTCGAAATGTCATAAAATTAAGTAAGTGTGGTTAATAGACGTAAAAAAATATTATTATCGTTATGTTCTAAAAATAGAATTCAAAAGTAATTCCATTGATTTCTGAATAAGTCCTGAAAATCTTAATAAATCTGACAATCATTTGATTTTTGCAAGAATTTCAATAAACAATGTATTTTTACTGTAAAAAGACGCTAAATTTCCTATACTAATCTTTGGCCTACCCCCCCCCCCAAAAAAAAAAACAAGAATGTTGCCAAAAATTTGAACGTGCTTTGGTTTTTCATCTTAATAATAACATAAACATTTTTACGATAAAACTTTGTTTTTATCAAGTTGGGGTCTTTTTCATCATGGCATGCTCTTTTAGCAAATTTTTGGAGGTTCGTATATTTATCTAATTTTCTTGAATTTTTAGGTAAATATTGGTAGTTTACACTTGTGTATATAGGTAAATACTGGTCATTTACACTTGTGTATATAGGTAGATATTGAGCTTGGATATGTAATCCTTTACTAGGTAAGTGGACAATATCCCTCTGAAGAATATATAGTCGTTGTATTGTCGACCCTGACAACATGGCTGCAAAATATCCGTTAACCTTTTCAGGATTCCTATATTTTAAGACTGTTAATGTAGACGCTTAAATCAACAGGCCAAAAGTTAATTTTGCTTTCGAACATCGTCTTTCAAATAAGCATGATCGTAAAACATAGATTCATTAACTCCGGCGACAGACAGGGAAGTAAGCGAAAGAGAATTAGGGTGACCAACTATTCCAGATGATCTGGCATACACTTTGCTTAATAAGACTTACAACGCTCTGCTTGGAGGAAAATTTGGCTCTAATTCCAGCGGCGTTGCTTATTCGACTTTATCAGCGTGTCTACACCGATGTTGGCACGCCTGGATACACCCAATTATAAGCGTCTACCACCGATATTCAGCCAATCAGAGACTGGCTCACCGTCACTTCAACAGCATTTCCTCTCCTCGTTTCTTATAAGAGCAATCTTTCTTCCTTTTTGCTCTTACAAAAGCGAACACGATGTTATTATGCATGCGGATTAACTCCGGCAAATACCCGTCCGCTGGGGCAGCATCTGTTGTTATGTAGTCTTGTAAATCACTCCTTGTATACTCAGTCCTCATTAGGTAATTCATTAGATTGGCTTTTAGTAACTATCTAGGATCAGCTAATAAAGTCTGTTCCGGGATACAAAGTTTACTAATTGCAATAAAAGGACGGACATATTAAAATCAAACAAAAGGAGAGCTTAACAAAAAGAAGTAAGAAATAAATCAACTTGACTGGAAGAATTAATCGACATGTAACGGCTAATGTTCGGAAAGGAAATTGGGATAATTTATATAAGTGCGTCACCACATCCGGGTCGGTGATTGATGAGCATTGTGATCGGCGCTAGAGAGATGAAATTTTCTCGGCACATGGGATGGACCATTCGAATTACCACTTAAAGACTGGAATATATATATATATATATATATATATATATATAAAATGACAATAGGAAAACTGTAATAGTTGCCGACGCGTTTTGTCCAATGTCGACTATCTCAAGGCAAAAACACGAAATGAATTTATTTAAACCATGTAACTAATAATAACATAAACAAAATGTCCTTAGCAACAGTTTTATCAGCCATCAATATATATATATATATATATATATATATATATATATATATATATATATATATATATATATATATATATTATTAAAAAAAATCAAAGAATAATTAAAATTTAGACTCTAATATATTGAGCACTGTTTTTAAAAAATAAAAACAACAATACTAAAGAACTTCGGATCATCAACCTAACGTTTCTTTCCTATTTTTCTATATATTTGCACACGCACACGCCCCCCTATATATATATATATATATATATATATATATATATGTGTGTGTGTGTGTGTGTTTGTATGTGTGTGTGTAAAGTAATAATCAGCCTTTGCATATTTAATATATATTTTATTTAAATGACATCTAGAAGTAAAGTAAAGTCTTTGGAAATTACAAAACTTTGCAGACTTCTGCGGTGATAGTAATTTTTATTTGAATGGTGCCAAATTTCAAATGACCATAGTGCAAGAATCAAATTAAATCTCTATTTTATCCTTTTTCTCTTGTCTTGTACTGGAAATCCCAGTTTAAGAGAAACACAAAAATTGTGTTGATAAGTACAACCTAAATACTAAGAAGAACTTTAGCCATGTATCACTAGTGATGTTATGGGACTTAGAAAAACAAATCATCACATGCAGACATAACATCACAACCATTATATGCATTTGGTCTTCCTGCAGACTTGGTAGGGACTGTGACCATAATTCAAAGGTATATAGATTTCATAAACGACTTTACGTTTACTAGCCATGATTATTATTATTGGAGCTGGCTCCGAACACATTCGCTTTTACTGAGTGCACCATTTGCTCAACCCAAATGTGACATCGGGATTTGCTTCGCCCCAAATGTGAATATTATGTCTGTTGACTTTGCCATTCGAATGAAATGTGGACTCCCCCACTAAAAACAAGACGTTCTTCTAAATTGTCTTCAAATTTCTCTTGTATATCCATACGGAACTGCTTGCGTTTTTTTTTTTATTATAATCTCTCTTCAAGGCCAGGTTGTAATTCGAATGCCTCGTTGGAGGTGTCCGGGTTTACAGACATGCGCTTATGATGGAATATCTGGAGTTTGAAAAAAATGTTTCTAGCTCCACCATCTCTTCTGATTCTGGTGGTTGCCCAATTTCATTTTCCCTGTACAGATAGCCGTCCACTTTGTACCTTTTTGTGCCATGTCAAAATCTTCATTGCAGTTGGTGAATTATTGCGGAATTCTCTGACAAATCCACGCTGTACAGTAGCATACTCTAACAAAAAATACCTTTCCTTTTCCAGTGAATGGTATTTGTGTATTGTGTATTGGTATTGTGTTCTTTTGAAAATAAAAAAAAAATCATAAACTATTAAACAGAAGTTTGTGTTGTTTCTACACATGGTGTTTCTAATGGTCCAGGTTAGGACCAAGGAAGAACAACACGAACACAAGAGTAGAAATAACGAAGGTATATTACACGAAATAATAATACAATATGTCGAAGGTGTTAGTATGACTGGCAGTCTGGTTTGGCGTGAACAACTATTGGCTCGACTCGATTCGATATTTACTTGCCCCCCTCCCCACGAGGGAAGGATGTGGCACAAGGCCGAGTTTTACGTGGGTTTTCCGAGTCCGTAGGCTCGGCCAGAAAATGCCCGTAGAAACTGTAAAAACAGAATCGGGTTGATCAACCTCCCCGAACGAGTCTCTGCCCTTCGGCGGAGCCTCGTCCGGGTTCCTCTCTGCTCAGTGGCAGAGAGTTCGACCGTCAAGCCGAGAAGCGGCTCGATTCGGTATCTAGCCACCCCCACCACGAGGGTTGTATGTGGCACAAGGCCGAGTTTTAAAATGCCCGTAGAACCCGTATAAACAGGATCGGGTTGGTCACCCTCACCGAACGAGACTCTGCCCTTCGGCGGAGCCTCGTCCGGGTTCCTCTCTGCTCAGAGGCAGATAGTTCGACCGTCAAGTTGAGAAGCTCGGCTTGATTCGGTATCTAGCCACCCCCCCACGAGGGTTGCATGTGGCACAAGGCCGAGTTTATCGTATAACCCATAAAAACGAGATCGGGTTGGTCATTCTCCCCGAACGAGATTCTGCCCTTCGGCGGAACCTCGTCCGGGTTCCTTTCTGCTCAAAAGCAGACAGTTCGACCGTCAAGTCGAGAAGCTCGACTCGATTCGTCTCTCTCACTCTCTCTCTTGAGAGGCGTAGGATACATAGTGTTAGGAAGAGTTCATTCTGTAGTTATAAGTAAGGACCCATGACAGTGTTGAAATTTGAATCATTTGAACGAGAATTGGTCAAGTAATTAGATATGAAATGATATCAATTTTTCTGAAACACTCTGTTTAAGCATGACTACAGATATAGTCATATCTTTTCAATTAATTAACTTTTGAAAAATTTCATTATTTTACATATAAGATTAGCTGGACTTTGCCGTGAATTCTATGCTAGGTCTGTTCTTTGGTCTGGTTTAGAAATGTTTGATAAAATCTAAAGTGAAGAATTGGTAATGATATCGGTCCTGACTTGTAATCCCAGCCTCAGTCGTTTCCCACTGCTATAGATAATTTCCCTGTGACGTTTCTATAAATATTTTATTTCTATTTCATTTTTCTATAAGTATTCTCATTGTAATAGTTCTGATGAGCTTTATTCCACTTTCAGAATTTAAGAGGATTACTAGATTGGCAGTTAGGTCTCATTATTTACCAGTTGATTATGCTCGATGTAACCGTGGTCTCTATGCTAAGAGAACCTTAGAGTAATAATGGAAATAGCCATAAGTTCTCATCCCAGAAATTCAGACGGAAATAAAAAAAATAAATCTTAGGAGAGATTTGAACACCCGGCGTCCTTACGGAATATTGCATTCAAAAGAATAAAAAGTACTGAGGTGTGTTGGAAATAAAATGTCTACTCATTGCCAAAGTGGATTATAGATTTCCCTTACATACATCTTGTTCCCTTTCTGTCATCCATTTAATCAAGCACGCTTGGTAGGTTATGTTTTGTTTTGCTCTTTTGCGCTTACCTTCAATATGTCTTGTGAGTCTTAAATTTTCTTAACCGTTTTTCCTAATCATGGGCCCTAAAATTTAAACTGTCTTTTTCTTACGTTATGTATAAGTGCCCTTTTTGTTTCCGTTTTCTCTATAATTTCGGTCAATGTTATACTGAGCACCCTTCTGTAGAACCACATTTTTGTTGCTTGATTTCTTCACCACCTGTGAGGAGATCGCCCTGCATTAAAAGTCATATAGAAGGACTGATATTACGTAACAGTTCAGTACTCTTCGAAGCTATCATCCGCCATACTTTTGCAGCTTAGGATTTTAGTGTCGCGCATTCCCTGTTTTGTTAAAACATTTAGCAGATATTTAAATTGATGAACTTGTTTGATTTTGGCTTCTCTGATTTGTAATTTCCAATTTGGGCTGTTCGTTTTGCTAACAAACATGCACTGAGATTAAGTATAAACGTTTCTTTTTTTTTCTTTTTCTCTTTTCTATAAAACACCCCTCGTTGCTAACCTGTTCAGTACGTGGTATTCTCAGCAACCTTCTGAATAACTATATTACTGTTGATACAAGTTTTGTTTTCATATGCTAGGAGATTGTCCAGCGTTCACTGCCATATCAGTGGATCGGTATTACATAACACTTAATGTTTTCTTTTGTTTGTTTCTAACAAGATTTACCTCGTTTTTCATACATGGTTTAACTTTTGAAAGGTATCTATCCCTATTCCAAATTGTTTAAAAGCAGATCAAATTATTAAGAATAACGAAAACAGTGGAATACGTCACGCAGAAAGACGTTAGCATTTCTTACATTTGAATATGAATTCAACAGAGTTTGAAAAAAAATGATATTGTTTATGTTTTCTTTTTTTTTCTGATTTTTTAACTTTAGGATTCGTTTCTTCAAATCGTATAAAATGCTCTCCTAAAGGCTTTTTTTAAAAACTTGTTTATTAATTTTCAGTAATTTTTATTTTGGTAAAGGGTTTCTCATCTTGTTTCGATATAGGAGGTCCTTTTTGTAAGTTCGCATTTCTTTCTATATTTTCTCTTGGAAATCACGTTGCCTTTTATTTTTATTTCTTACATCTTCAAATTTCTTTTCGTTTTTCTTTCTGCTTTTAACTTTCGAAATCTCTCTCTCTCTCTCTCTATCTATCTATCTATCTATCTATCTATCTATCTAATTCTATTCATGATCTATCTATCTATCTATCTATCTATCTATCTATCTATCTATCTAATTCTATTCATGATCTATCTATCTATCTATCTATCTATCTATCTATCTATCTATCTATCTAGTCTATTCATGATCTATCTATCTATCTATCTATCTATCTATCTATCTATCTATCTATCTAAGTCTATTCAAGTCTATCTATCTATCTATCTATCTATCTATCTAATTCTATTCACTATCTATCTATCTATCTATCTATCTATCTATCTATCTATCTATCTATCTATCTATCTAATTCTATTCACTATCTATCTATCTATCTATCTATCTATCTATCTATCTATCTAATTCTATTCATGATCTATCTATCTATCTATCTATCTATCTATCTATCTATCTATTCATGATCTATCTATCTATCTATCTATCTATCTATCTATCTATCTATCTATCTATCTGCTTATAAGACGCTCCGAAATAATATACTCTACCCCAAATGTTGAAAGAAGAAATAGTGAAAAATGTTTTTTACTTGCATTTTATAGTCAAACCCTCTGACATTATTCCCACTGTCATTCACTGAGTTTCATATTTTAGCATGAAAACCTGACTAATTATGAAAACTTTATCATAAACAGACAAGTACAAAATTTATGGTAATTATTTAGACTGTAATAATTAGAAGAAAAGTTATTTTCCGTCATTATCCTTCAATTTATATGACGGAGGTCGGTTTTTGAAAATGTTTTATAGGAAGAAATACGTCTTATACGCAGCAAAATACGATACTTTCAGAGTGTTCCTCATATAACTACCTACATTTACCTAAGGTATATATATTTATCTCTATGTATTGATCTCAGTCTGTTCATTATTTATCTCTCGCTCTCTCTATATATCTTTCTTTTTTCTCTCTCTCTGTCTCTATCTATCTATCTTGCAATGTTTCAATCACTTTGCGTATTTTTCTCTATTCTTATTTTAGTTTTCAATGTTTTGCATTCTTTAATTTTTTGTAATTTCCTTTATTATATAGATTTTTCTTCGTTACAGTTTTCAGTTTCTCACTCGTTCATTTTTTTCCTTTTTCAATATTTTCAATTCTTACTTTATTTCTTTGTCTTTCTTTTTCGTTTTTTTTTCTTCTTATGTTTCTTTCTTTCTTTCTGATAGTCCGTTTTCCATTTGATTTCTTTTTTTTTCCTTTTCTAATTTTTCTTCCATGCTTTCTTTTAATCTTTTGTTTTTCCTCTTTTTGACGTTTTTTATTAATTTTTTTTTTACATTTTTTCATATTTTTCGCTTTTCATCCTCTTTCGGTTTTCTGCATTTTTCCATTCTTTTTTTTTATTTTCCTTCTTCCATCTTTCTTTGCTTCCTTGCATTTTTCCCTTTTCATCTTCTATATTTGTTTCGCCTTTATTTCTTCGTCTCCATCTTTCCTTTCTTTCTTTCCATTTAAAAAAAATCCTTTTTACTTCTTTCATTCTTCCTTTATTCTTTTTTCTGTAACTAAAATGTTTCCAAATTTTTCTTTTTATTCCCTTTTTCCTTCCATCGTTCTTATTGAATTATGGGTCATTTTCCCCGCTTATCTTTATTTTATTTCTTCGTTTCCAGTCGTTTTATATCTTTCCACAAAAAGAATATATCCCATAAAAATAAGAAAAATTATACCAATCTTGTCTTAAATCTTGTTATCGAAAAGAACCGAAGACCGATAAGATTTTTGGCGCCAGTTTTTTTGCCGGTTGTTAAATTTTGGCTCAGAGTTCCTTGCGGGCACAAAGATGATAGATTTCCAGCTACATTTGCTATTTGCGCAAAGTAACGGATTAATGTCAGCATTAATAAACCATAAGTGGTCGGTGTCTACCCCTATGGCCGGCGATTGTCTGGTTCTTTCGATAATCTAAGCATGTTTTCCTGCTTGATGAACTCTTTAGTTAAAGTCACGCTCAACCGTACAATCATTACTGATCTAATCCTATAGAGCAAAGATATAATAAGCAGAATAAAAGCTTAAATAGTCGGCGTTTCGTTGCCATTAATCCTCAAAGTGAAGGGAAAGATTCTCAATTAAGTTTTCAAGCGTAAAATTAGAGAATTCTTTTTCTGCGTTTAAAGGAGTAGCTGAGTAAAAGTGATAGACAGCCAGGTGAAATAAGCACAATAGGATATGCCTGGAGATGTTTACAGCCTTAGGACGTGCAGATACTTTATGGCACCGGAAAATAGGCGATTATTTCCACTATTTATCCTGAATATGTTAGAAAATTTTCAGTCAAAGTTCGGTAGGAAAAGAACATTTTCTCGAAAACTACCGACCTGTGTGCTTCTCTCTCGAGCAATTTATTTGTATAGTCACACACACACACATATATATATATATGTGTGTGTGTGTGTGTGTGTGCGTGTGCGTGTCTGTGTGTGTGCGTGTGCGTGTCTGTGTGTGTGTCTGTGTGCGTGTTGAATTATTTTATTTAGATGTGCGTGTGTTTATATGGGAAATGTTAGGAATGAAGGTAATAGCATAACAAGTAGTTTGAACCTCGAAGGTATATTCTAGATCAACATTGATCACCTATAAGTACAACAGAAAATATCTTGCCAAAATTAAGCAAATTATAAAAAGAATACTGTAGAATATTGAATTCGAATATGATTTTGACCTCACAAATAACAGAGCAGATGAAGTCAAATTCCAATACCGATTTCTTCATTCTTATGCACCATATCCCTTCTGGACGTGGCTAATCATTTCTCTTCACACCGCCTTGTTATTTGTTTGCGTGTCTTTTTAACCGCCATAACATTTAAGTCATTGTTCTGCTATCAGTTTTCTCAAATTCAACCAGAACCTTATCCATGATTTCTCCTTGCTTCTCTTGACTCCGTCAGTCATGTGAGTGTTCTGTTCTCCAAAATTTATTTCATAATTATGTGTCTCAAACTTTTTCGCTATCTCATAGTTATTAGAATCTGCAGTATTCTTGTAGCTCCTCTCCGAAATGATCGGTAGAATTACTTTGTGGTCTTTATAATGGCGTCATCCTCTGAAAGAATAGTGAAATGAACTCGTATATTGTCGGTGCTTCATAAGCTACGGAATCTCGTGAGTTTAGTTAAAGTACAAAGGCTTGTAATAAACATATTCAACTACGGTGTCTTTCGCTTCCACTACATTTTACTTTTGCAAAATAGTGAATTTTAAGAGTAAGATATGTGTTGATGACAATTGTATGCAAAATATATATTTCAACCAAATAAAAATAATTAAATATCTAAACAACGTTCATGTTTTTTTCTTTTGCTTGGAAGACCTTGCACATAACTTAACATTCTAAGTTATGTGTTATTAAGCGTGCATTTTTCTGCTGATTACCATGTATTAGATGACTTAGAATTATGGAAATTTCTGTGCAAGTCGTTCTATCTTCAACGAATAACGCAAGGCTCTAGATTCAAAACAGAAGTAAAATATTGTTAGAGAAGTTCACTTGTGACCTATCGGAAGACATCGATGCCTGTTCAGAATACAACTTTCTCAGCGTGTTTTAGCATGCACTTTTATCTGAGTCCTTATGAGATTACTATTATTTTTGTTGTTGCAACGTCAGTAAATATATACGAAAACTGACACGAGAAAATGCAACGTTCTAAAACCTCCAAAAAAATACAATGAATGCCTATAGACGCAACCACATGAACACGTAAACAGCATAAGTCGCTTCTGTAATGGCTTAAGCTCAAATTATCAAATTCTCCCGGTAAATAAATATAAAGTCCATTTGAGGTTTCCGAAAAACAATTCATCCAAGACTTCACACCAGATTGAATCCAAGCATCTTCTTCCGAGCCAGTCAGTGAATGATATTATCCTGACCTTGTCAAATTCAACCAAATCAATTCAACCAGAACAAATATAGATGTTTTTATAACTGTCTACGAGAGAGAGAGAGAGAGAGAGAGAGAGAGAGAGAGAGAGAGAGAGAGAGAGAAAAAAAAGACGCAAGCACGTCCAACCTTCCAATTAGTGGCACTCACTACTATATTGACCTGTGGGTATAACTGTACCGTATTTCATATTGTACTGGTTGTGTGCAATAAACCTTTCTTCTATTATCCACCTGGTGTTAAGTATGTATTCCCTTAGCACGGAATATAACACAAAATATTCGTTAACGTCACAGTTCCCCTAAGTAAAATCAATGTCTACTAGAACAGGTTGATTTTTCATATTTTTAGAAAACCAGTCCGGCACTCATTGCAAAGGCTGAGACTTGATGTGATAGGTGCTTCCACCAAAAGCTAGATTCGTAACTTTTACCAATTATTTTGCATTTATTTTTTTAAATCCTTTGAAAAACATACAGAAATACATAATTTCGTCAGCTTTTTGCTAACAAACTGATTTCAAAGTTTAACTCTTTTATGAATAAATCCAAATAAAGTTTATATTTTTTTATATTAGATACACTGATTGAAAAATATATTGCTTCTTGTCTATATAAAATTTGTGAAGCTTCAATAGATAATTTAAATGCTTTTCCCCCTCCTTGCGAATGGTCAGATAAATTCGGTAACTCAAAACGTCGTTCAACTCATTAGAACATTTTGCTGTTCATTATTTGACAGACCATGCACAAGCGCAGGTTCAAAGATTCTATTTTGGGAGAGTTTAATCAAATTTGATCAGTGTGTCGCTTTAGAGTTGATAAACGTAATTTTTTAAAATATCTTCTTTGATGGCTTGCTACTTTTGAAACTAAAAAAATATTATTGAAAAATTTATCCATACCTGGTAATATTTCTTTGATGTAATTTAAATGAAATTTTAAAATGAGTCTTGTAAATTGACATAAATTATATATAAATAAATGTTTACTTACAATTCTTTAATAGCATTTTCCTTGCCTGAAATTTACCTGAATTCAAAATTTATATTTTTAATCCAAATTTCTGTATTTTGGTTGACTCTTGCTTTATTCTTTGGATCACGTTGGATATATACAGTTGCTGATTATGGAGTTTAGTACCCTTTTTAATTTCAAACCAACTAACTGCATATATTTCAATTATAAATTTTATAAGGCTATGCTATAATATATTATAAATTTTATAAGGCTGTGCTATAATATATTATAAATGTTATAAGGCTGTACTGATCACCAGAAAGATATTCCAACCCTCTGGCTTTTAACTTAAATTCATGTTTAAACTCATTTCCTCAAAAAGCTGTACGGATTTGAAAGAAAATATTTTGTACAATTATTTATCATGTTAAACCCTAACTCTCAAATTGAGTGCAATACCAGTTTTTTTTTTAAACAGACCTATCCTAATGTCAAAATTCGCTTGAGGATGAAATGGAAATAATGCCTTTAATTTAATTACAACATTAAATTCGAAGCGTTTAGCTTCCATTTTTGAAACATGGTTAGAACTGTGTAGCGAAGAAACCATATTTTAAATCAGTTAATATATATATATATATATATATATATATATATATATATATATATATATATATATATATGACTCTCGGCATCTTCCATTCTTTTGTAGATAATAGGTTTTGACTTGTTATTTCTCCCAAACCACTTTTTACCACCTATTTACTCAAGATCATCAAATATGTTACGGGCTGCTTCCCTCTGTCCCTGTTTCCCACTCAATATGTCCTGTGAATATCAGATTTTCCAAGCCCTCCTTCCTCATTACAGGCAATTTCCTTTTTGTTTCCATTTTTTTCAAAATCTTCTTGTTACTGCCATGTTCTGTCTATGGTATCCTCAGCATCTTTCTGTAGAACCAAATTTCGTTTGTTTCAAGCAACATCCGACAAAGATTGTATCATGAAGGAACGGGTAGACTTCACTTCGAACAATGCTGTTTGGTTTTATTTGATCAGCGCACAGTGTACAGACTATATATATATATATATATATATATATATATATATATATATATATATACTTAAGACGTAAAAGAGCGCTTGTTTATTGTTCTTCGGCGTGTTTTGAAATTCATTTTTCCGATATAAAACTCAGCTTACAGAGCGAGTAAACTAAATAGACATTATATATTGCCTCGGGCGTGAGCATTCGAAATTCGGAAATAACGTGCTTGAATATTGAATTTTTATGTTAGTTGTTCCTCTTTCATCCCGCCCAAGGCAGTTGTTGAATTCATGCATTTGAAAAATTTAAATAATTATTCACATTGCTTACATAGCGGCAATTACATTTTGTTTGTCTTTACAATCATTTACTAGATCTATCCACAGTAAAAGTCCTTCTTTTAAACTCTATCAAAACTGCCTACAATAACAGAAATCTTTTACAAACTACTAGTATCATGGCCCGGCGTTGCCCGTGCTTGATTCAAAAATCGTACGACTCATACAGCAATCGCTATCACTTGACTTAAAATATTTTTGCCCCTTCTTGCCTTTAAAGGAGTGCCCATTGTCGTGCTGATGTTGCTACATGCCTTACTTCTTGCCTATTTTACACTGCGAATTTTTTGTAAGCTCTATACTAAACATTAAATCTGTTACGAAAAAAGAACTAAACAAAATGAACACAAAACGATCAGCTTTAAAAAAGGACTCGTAACTGGAAAAACCGAATGAAAAAAGAATGTTGACAACAAATACTTTTTCACACCCAACCCAGTTCTGCAGAATCAGAATCAACGTTGAGTTTAAGCAAGCGAATGAGCCAAATGGAGTAAAGTGCCATGCAGAATTAAATTTTTCCCACTTGTGACGAATGCAGCTATCGATTTTTTTGTATGCTAGCATGCTAGTTAACATTCGTGTCAGTCAGCTGGCCAATAGAATCTTCCTGCCCATTCGTGGCAGCCAGGTATAGGCTCTCACTCTGGACAGTAGAAAATGGCCGCAAACTACATGAAAAGTGCCGTAGAAGCATGAAAAAATCGATTTTTTCCACTATCGATGGGAGTTGAGAAATGCAAAGTCGGTCTTGACCTTTCCACTAACTTGGAGCATGTGCATGTAAATTTTGGTGCAAATCTGTCGAAAATCGCGGCCGTGCATTCGTTACACACACACACACACACACACACACACACACACACACATCCTGCCTTTTATAGATAGAGATAATAGGAATAGATAGGTTTGTTTATCGTTCTGTTCACACTCCTTACCCGTCTTAGGAACAGGAGTAGAATTTAGTAGCAAATACAGATAGATATATACAGTCGCGAAGTAGGACTTCCTTAGAGTCTACGTGCTTGTAACTGACTTCTACAAGAGGCTACCTCACACTATCTCCGTTCGTATATTCTCTCTCTCTTTCCGACTACCCTCTCACTATCCGACTACTCTCTCACGATCCGACTACTCTCACTGACTGTCTAACTCTGGGTATTTAACGGCAGCAGTCCAGGTACACTGGTAGAGTCCACTTATATGAAAAAGGGGTGGACCCCATAACACTTATATAGGCGGAATAATATACTGCTTATACGTTGGCGATCATGGATCTCCATAATTTCTCGTTCATCCTAGCTATCAATAAATTTTTGTCTTTTTGTTATCTCTCTTACACACTGTTCTGCCATCATTTATTTACTCAAGCTCGCTATGTAGATTATGCGGGGATTTCCTCTTGTATTCAAACTGCTTTTTTTTAATATCTGTTATGGTCCGGTTCCTTGTACCACGGTGATAGTCCAAGGTAGAACCAATAAAGAAGAACACGAACACAGGTATGGAATAACACAGATATATTACAAACAGGAATATATACAGAGAAGTAGAAGTGTTAGTATGAACAATCAGGTTTAGAAGGGAGAACTATGTAGTCTCGACCAGTATCACTATTCCAATGTCTTGCAGTAATTGTCTGAACGCGACTCTGTTTCGGACTGCCTCTGACTCGACTCTTGACTCGACTTGAACTACTGACTCACTTGAACTACTGACTCACTGACTCACTGACTGACTATATTTAGTCCCCCCCCGCGTGGGCATCATGCGGCACAAGACAGATTTAACGTGGGATCTCCGAGCCCATGGACTCGGCCAAAAATATACCCATTGATCCAGTATAAACGGGTTCAGGGTCGGTTTACCTCCCCCAAAAGAGACTCCGCCCTTCGGCGTAGCCTCGTTCGGGTTCCTCCCCGCCCGAAGGCAGAGAGTTCAACCGATCAGCCGGTCATGACTTGAACGACTGATTGATTATATTTAGTCGACCCCCCACGTAGGCATCATGTGGCACAAGACCGGTCTAACGTGGGATCTACGATCCCGTGGGCTCGGCCAAAAATATGCCCATTGAACCCGTATAAACGGGTTCAGGGTCGGTTTACCTCCCCGAAAGAGAATCCGCCCTTCGGCGTAGCCTCCTTCGGGTTCCTCCCCGCCCGAAGTCAGAGAGTTCAACCGATCAGACTTGAACGACTAACTGACAATATTCAGTCACCCACCCTACACTGGGGCAGCATCTGACATAAGGTCGGTTATTTATTGTGGGTTCTCCGAGCCCGTAGGCTCGGCCAAAAATATGCCCATTGAACCCGTATAAACGTGCTCAGGGCCGGTTTACCTCCCCGAACGTGACTCCGCCCCTCGGCGTACCCTCGTTCGGGTTCCTCCCCGCCCGAAGGCAGAAAGTTCATCCGAGCAGTCGCTCAGAAAGTGAGCTACTGACTCCTTGCCTACTCCTTTATTCATTAAGTTTGGAATTGTCCATTATTATTATTATTATTATTATTATGGGTAAGATCCCATAACAATATCAGATTTTCAAAGACTCTTTTCCTTATTATGAATCCTAGAAATTTTGTAAGAGTGGCTTGTGATCCAATAATCCGTGTGACTGATAAAATCTAGTTGTATTCTCCCATGTCTTTTTTCGGTTCTTATTTATGAACTTCAGTTTTCTAATTGATCCTTTTCTGCACACCGTTTATACAAACTCTTTAGATAAGTTAGTTACTGTTTTTCCCTATCCCTGTTGACTTCAATATTCCCTTTCAATGTCAAGGTTTCCAAGCCCTCTATCCACAATGTGCATCAACGAAGTATCAACTGTCTGATGTTGAATATAAATTTCCATTTTTGTTTCAGTTTTTTCTAAAACCCCTTCGTTACTTACTTACTCAGTTCATGGTATTTTAACATCATTCTGTAGAATCAGTTCTGTTGCTTGAAGTCTATTTTTCATCTGTGAGCAGATTGTCATGCATTCACCGTCATATAAGCGGACTGCTATGACGTAACATTTCAGCACTCTTTTCATTGTTTCTAACGAAATTTTCCTGTTACTTAATACTTTTATTAGATTTTGGAAGGCATCTTTCGCTATGTCAATGCTCTTTCTGATTTCAGTGTCGCATTTTCCTTCCTCTGTTAAAATATCTCCCTGATAAATGGTTGCATTGGTTAATTTTGTCATCTCCAATTTTTAATTTGAACCTTCGGTTGTTCCTTACGCAAAAAAAACCGTGTATCCAGTCTTCTTGCAATTGATGTTTAATCCTTTCTTCTCGCTTTCCTCTACTAACTTTTGTAGGAGTTCTTGTAGTTTGTTTTCTGCGTCTGTTATCAAGACTGCCATCTGCATATCTTATGTTCTTAGCTTTGTCGCCGCCATTAATGCATCCCGGAAGGATTTCTAATTATCTCAGAATGAATAAGTCTAGTGAATAAGTCAAGGAATTCTTGCCTTTCACCCTTTTCTATTTTTGTATATTTACTGAATTCATTTTCTCTTCGTATGCTGGCGATTTGCAATCAGTATAGGCTATAAATTATTGTCATATCCTTCACAGATATATCAAGGTTAACTAGTGTTTATTCTCGAATCCATCTTTCACATTTATAAATCTACCATTCGACCATGCATTGAATATTGCTATTGTTGTAACTTAGGAAAGGTTACTGAATAGAATAATCAAACGAAGATTGGTAATAAACGATAATACTTAGGACAAGAACAACACATATAAGATTCGCCAGCGGCACACAGAAGTAGTAGTCAACTGCTAAAAGAGAGTCAAGTTATTTCCACAATAAATCTTCAACTCGAGGTTATTTACCAACCGCCCCACGCGGTCTGATATGGCACAAGGCCAAATTTAATGTGCGGTATCCCAGCCCGTAGGCTCGGCCAAAAATTCCCCGAGGACCCCGTATAAAACGGGGTCGGTAGCTGTTTCCCGAGTCGAGACTCTGCCCTTTGACATAGCGTCGTCGGAGGCAGAAAGTTTGACCAGCCCAGCTGGAGACGAATCTTCAACTCTAAGATATCTACCAACCGCCCCACGCGATCAGATGTGGCACAAGACTGAATTTAATGTGGGGTACCCAAGCGTGTAAGCTCGTCCAAAAATTACCCGTTTACCTCGTATAAAACGGAGTCGGGTAGCTCTTTCCAGAACCGAAACTTTGCCCTTCGACATAACCTCGTTTGCGGATCCTCTCTGCCCGGAAGAGAGTTTGACCAGCACAGCTGGAGACGAATCTTCAAATCTAGGATATCTACCAACCGCCCACACGGTCAAATCTGACACAAAGACGAATATAATGTGGGTTATCCGAGCTCGTAGCCTCCGCCAAAAGTTCCCCGTTGACCTCGTATAAAACGGGGTCGGGTAGCTGTTTCTCGAGACGAGACGCTGCCCTTCAAAATAGCCTAGTCTGTGCATCCTCCATGCCCGGAAGGCAGAGAGTTTGACCAGCACAGCTGGAAAAGAATCTCCGACTGCAGACCAAGATCCAGTGTTCACTACTGAATATATGTGAATGGGGACTTACCCATTATCATCCGTAGATATGCTACAGCAGTTACCGTATCAGTTTTGATGATCCGCTATATGTCTTGACAAAATTCAGTTAGGCATTTCGTCTTCAGCCTCTTTCACACCTGCGTGACTTTGCTCCCCTTTGTCTTTTCTCTAAATATTTTCATGGCAATTGTTCAAATGAGCTCACCTCCTTGATATCTCGACAGCATTAATATAAGCTCATTAATAGTTTGGCTATTGTGTTTCGTCGTTTGAAATAGCCATATATTCTATTCTAATACCTTCTTTTCTTGCCTTTCAGTTTTTTTTTTCTTCTCTGCCACATGGATTCTTCAAAGATTCAGCTGCAGTGTCAATCACCATTTTCTGTCTTCTGGAAACTGTTCTTTTATTGTCCTTTTTTTTACTCCCAGTAACCCAATTGCGTCTTAGTGGCATTATTGTCTTGCTTGGAAAGAAATGACTAAAAAGAAAAACATCCTGCTTCTCTTTTTCTATTTAAAAAAGAAACAAAAACACGAATGCCATTCTTATATAGTTCCATCTCATTAGAAGCATTAATGCATAGATTTGATAGTACTATAAAGAACGATTTTTAAGACTGTTTAAAGAACTTTTAAAAAGAGTTTATTCATTTTCGAAAAAGAAGATTGATGCATAAAGACAATAAAAGAGAAAAGGTTTTCGCATGTATAATTACTATGATGTTTGGATGGATTCTAAAGGATTTTGTTTTATTCTCCGTCAGACATCTTTGAATTTAGCTTGATCATTTTCGTTTAGGCGCCCGTGAGAAAACGAAAAAAAAATATAGATTTTTTTGTCTCCATCTTGGCTAGTTTAAGGATAATTGCTAAAGAATTACTGGATCTCTCTGGACCATTTCTTTGCCACTTAATTAATGCTGAAAAGTAGTTTTCTAACTTTGCATTATGGTTCAAATAAATGGAGATATAATGTTAATTTGATTCAAGTCATCTTTCATCTTTTGTTTGTTTTTGAAAGCACCAAATAAGGATTTCAAATTCTGTATCTTGCTAATGAAACCAGACAGTCGGACGCCATTCGAATCAGTCCTGCCAGAAAACTTCAGAATTGAATCCAGTATTTCTATAGGAAAAAGAAGCAGAAATAATAAATAAATGAGTCAGCTTCATGATATGATCAACGCGTTTCGATCCGAATCACTTATCTATTAATAAAACAGAGATATAACTGAGAGATGACATTTTTTTAGTTAAACAATAATTTTTCGATCAAACGAAGAAATAACGTAAGCCAAAGAGAAAAATAAACGTGACAAAGAGTTTCTCTCGGGTTTAAAACTGGTTACAAAAACGAAATTTAAATCAAGCCAAAATAAAAAATAAAAAAAGTAATATGAAAAATAAATATATTTTAAATATTTCACCTGAAATAAGAGAGAATAAAATGAAATTAATGGGACCCTGAATAAATAGATAAATAAGTAAATAAATATTAAAAAAAAAGATGGTATTGTTTCGGGAGTCAAAAATTAAAAAAAAATACAAATAAAAAATACAGACAGAAGGAAATCTAAAATGAATTTCATTCCGTTGACCACAATAAGAAAGACGAATATACAACGGCGTCACAATCTGGGTTAAAATTATCAAAAATTATGTGTCATCTGTGATACACACTTAGGTAATCCTGTATCTTTCGATACATGTCTGACGAGGCAGATTTTTTCCGCAGTAGACCGGTCTGTCCTGCTATTTACACATAGCTGGGAAAAGAAGAGGATTCATACCTTTCCCAAGGTAATCAGCACTTAAGTGAATGTAATGGATTCGACTGGAATTCGAACGCAGCTCTCCGATTCCTCAATCTGAACAGATATCCATTACTCCAGCGTGTCTCCCACTTACTACCATAATGGATGATGAAGAGGATCATATAAAATACTTACGTGGGGAAACGGAGTAGAATATCTCCATGGGCTCGGAGATCCCACCTTAAATAACCGGCCTTGTGCCACATGATGCCCCAGGGGGGGGGGTGACTGAATCGTCAGTCAGTCGTTCAAGTCTTGACCGGCTGATCGGTTGAACTCTCTGCCTTCGGAGGGGGGGAGGAACCCGAACGAGGCTACGCCAAATGGCGGATTCACTTTTGGGGGAGGTAAACCGACCCTGTACCCGGTTATACTGGTTCAATGGGTATATTTTTGGCCGAATAAAACGTAGTTGTAAACGGAAGGAAGAGCAAGGTTCATTAATATTTTCGGGTCATTCAGCAGCATACCCCGACACAGCGGTGGCCCAGCCGATACTGATCGGGTATCGACCTATGTGCGATCCGACAGTTACAATTTTCCTCATTTTTTGATCACACACTGCGACTTCTCTTGGCAATTTATAGTCCAATCACGGATAGCTTCGGGTTCACTAAATGTCTACGCTCTTTTATATATAAAAAAAAGAAAGCAAACACTGTTACAGTTTCGATCTGTTAAGCAACATGAGGACGCCCTAGGCTTGAAGGGATAAGTAACGAGTTTGTTTCCCCTCACTGGGAAACGGAGTAGACAATTTTCTATTTTTAAAACCGAATAAAACTGAAGCAAGAACAGGAAAGAGACAATGAGAAATCTATATAAATCAAATACAATAAATAATTAAAAATAATAATAATAAAAGCACCGAAATTTATTTACAACGAATTTGCCACAGACGAAACGTCCAATGCCTCAAAATATTCTATCGTTATTTCAATGGCAAATGATCAGACGAACTACTGTCCACTGTTCCATCATTTCAGACCTTTAAAGCTAAGACCCTCCATGCCACTTACACTCGGACGAATAATCCTTATTCTCGTCTTATTCCAATAGTTTAAGAAAGTTCCATTCGAACAACTTCGTCTCAAGGTCCGGTATTTTTCTGGGACAAGCACTCGAATGTATGCCTCTCCGCTCACTACAATTTTAACCTCTTGACGTCTAGATTTAACCGTTGTATTTCCTACATATCCACATAAACTTCAATTCTTCCTTCATTCTTTTACGTTCAAACAAAACTATCATTCGTTAATCTTCGACCTTCAGTGGCTCTTCGGTCTTCGATTGGATGAAAGAGGGAAACAATATGTGTGTATAATGATCATATATAATATGTGCGTGTGTTACGCTATAATAATGGCACGTTTTGTGAAGTTCTCCATTTACTATTTGTTATATTTATTAATAATATACGTTGTTATTCCGAGAGGTTGTGTTGTCCAAACATCGACAGGATTCGGAGGAAAGAAAACAATACAAAAAAAATCTAGTCGAACAGATGAATGTACTTTCGATAAAAAGTTAAACAGAAAAACCAGATGTCTGTTGACAAGTCCTGCCTATTTGCTACTGACAATTCTTTTCTTTTTACTCAAGAAAATTAATGAAATTACTTTCTTTTAGTTTCCTGTGACTTGTCTGCGTTTTTGTCTATAAAATTGAACTACTCGTTTGTTTCAAAGTGTATTCGTTGTTGAACCGTGTCTGGTTCAAGAATTAAGGTTTCTTTCAGTTCTGTCTTCGTTTTCTCCATTTCGTTGTTTTTTTTTCAACGCCACTGTCTTATACCTTATAAGTATCAACTGGAATTTTACTTTCTTCATTTAGCGCTGGAAAACTCTCAGACCAAAACCGTGTCGTGCCGATGAAGCTCTGAAATCCAGCCCAGAAGTGAAGTTATCCCCATTGAATTTCTTTTGGTGTTAAAACTGTATAAAACCCCAAAATTTAAAACAAACCAAATTAAAGAGGAAAAGATACAATCTGTTTTCAATCAAACGAGCAAATAACGTAGAGACGTATCGATAAATCGTTATTTCGATTGATTGATTCGATTTTTACCTCTTATCAACCCTTGTCAAGTTATTTAAACCCAGAACATATTATTAGATTGTAAGAGGTTTTCTTTTGTGGGGGGAGATAATAACGATTTAGTGATACAAGTCCTACTATTTAACCCATAGCTGGGGGAGGGAGAACATGAGGTTTTGGAGAGGATGAAAAAAAAAAGGAAACTCATACTTAACAGCAGGAAGAAGCAGTTAAAATTTCTGGGACACGTTATGAGAAAGGGAAAGAGTGACAGGAAAAAAAAAACATAATTAACTGGCTTAACTATGTGGATGGCAGAACAAGGTCTGGGAAAAATAACAAAAAGTCAAAGCCTATTGTTGAGTGCTACAAGGTACAGGAGGAAATGGAGATCCATGATCGCCTACGCCCTGAAGGGACACGGCACATAAAAAAGAAGTTATATATATATATATATATATATATATATATAAAAAGAGAGATAACGGAGGAATTGTGATAGATATATAATGAAGGATTAGAGAGATTGAGATAAATAATGAAGGAATTGTGATAGATAATGAAGGATTTGATAGATTGATTGATGAATGAATTGCGTTAGGTAATTGTTACGGTCCCAGTTAGGACCAAGGAAGAACAACAGGAACACAAGAGTAGAAATAACGAAGGTATATTACACGAAATAATAATACAAGATGTGGAAGGTGTTAGTATGACTGTCAGTCTGGTTTGGAGTGAACTACTATCGGCTCGACTCTATTCGTCCCTCTCTCTTGAGAGGCGTAGTATGCATAGTGTTAGGAAGAGTTTATTCTGTAGTTATAGGTAAAGACCCATGACAGTAATGAAGGGAATAAGTTAGATCTATAGATATTTAGATAATGAAGGGATCGTGAATGATAATGTAAGAGTTGAGAAAGATAAATGATCTTTTATCATAGATAATGAAGGGTTTGAAATGAATAATGAAGAGTTTGAGATTGATAGATATAATAAGGCTGTGTGCGAAAAAGAATTCGTTACTTAATTGTCAGTGTCTGTTTCCAGGTATTCGTAATTTCAGGGATTAGTAGAACGGTGAACTCCATGTGACTTAAGGCGAGAAACTTCCTATCAACATGTATTGTTGGCTCCCATATCTAAATGGTTCATACTTGCAAATGCCATTAAAATAGAACAAGTTTTAGACAAAGCCATATCTATCGCAGCCCCATAATTATAACTATCTATCTATCTATCTACCTATCTACCGCAGCCCCATCATTATCTATCTATTATTCTATCAAACGAACTTCAGCATGCGCGCGCATATATATATATATATATATATATATATATATATATATATATATATATATATATGTGTGTGTGTGTGTGTGTGTGTGCGCTCTGTTTATAATAAACAGTACTAAAAACATTTACCGGCCTGAATATCCGAGAAATTTTCATAGAAAATATGTGTTCTCCGACAGGAATCGAACCTGTATACTATACGGAACCGTCATATAGACTGGCCTGCTTTACCGATTTAGCCATAGAGGAGCGTTTCGCTTAGCAGGGTCGATTTAACTGTTTTTAAACTACAAGTCTCCATGATTTGCTCTCGTAAATTCATATCTAATCGATGCGTATCAAATGTAAACTAATGACGTCACACATTATGAAAAAGGACAAAATCTGAAAATAATTTCAAGACATTTTTATGTTTATACATTCTTTTTTATAGAGACAAATATTTAAATAAATTCTCTGTTTATAATAAACAGTATTAACAACATTTACCGACCTGAATATCCGAGAAATTTTCATAGAAAATATGCGCCCTACGACAGGAATCGAACCTTCAGCCTATACGGAACCGTCATATGGCCTCACGTGCTTTACCGAAAATCATGGGGAATGTATTCAAATGACCCGATGATTTTTAAAGTATGTATATGTATATATATATATATGTGTGTGTGTGTGTGTGTCTGAATGTATATATATATATATATATATATATATATATATATATATATATATATATATATATATATTTTTAATGTGTGTGTGTGTGTGCGTTTTATTGTGTCGTATATATTGAACTGGGTTCATGGTTTTAATCAAGACGAACAAAGTCACTGATGTTATTCCTTTATATTCTTACATTCTCTCCACCCCCCATGTCCTTGAAAAAATAAACAAACGAAAACAATAAGAACACATTCTACAGTTTATCGGAGAATCAGAACACGTCAAATGGCCCTAGCATGTCGTACATCTCATAGTACCTCATGCAGGGTACATCAAGAGCAGCTCCTGCATCCAAATCATTTGCAATTTTTCCATCGGAGAACCTTACCGATTGATTATTGCACAGACTGCCGATCCATGGTTTGCCTTTTCAGTCTTGTTTACAGATGAGGCAATATTTGGAAAACATGGAACGACACAACAAATATTTGTGGGTGGATCGGGATCCCATTGCACAATACAAGCTGGACACCAGTATCAGTTTATAAGTAATGGGTTGTCTGTAATTAGAGGTAACTCTCTGGTAGGTCCATATGTTCTACCAGCACGTCTTACAGGAGCTAGCTATAGGGAATTTATTCGAACACACTTCCAGACCTGTTAGAGCATGTACCGCTGCTCATAGGAAGACGCATGTGGTTCATGCAAGATGGGGAACCAGCACATTTTAGTCACATTGTTCGTGATGCACTAGCAGACATCTATCATGAAAAATAGATAAGCAGGAGAGGACCGGTTCCATAGTCTTCACTTTCTGCCAATGTCAATCCTTCGGATTGTTATCTGTGGAACCATTAAAACATTTGCTTTATGCAGCGGACATAAATAATTAAGAGACGCTTCATCAACGTGTCATGAGAGCAATATTTGAAAGCGTCTGCTTTTCAATGATCCGACGGTGGGTGCGTATGTAGAAGCTAAGCTGGAAACAACGATGGCCTTTTCGACATATATTTATATGGATATGTTACTTTGGTTTGGGGTCAGAAACCTGCCACAAAGTTTGTAAAAATACATTTGATACACACAAACACACAGAGACACTACATATATATATATATATATATATATATATATATATATATATATATGTGTGTGTGTGTGTCTGTGTGAAAAAGTGTATATAAATATAAATAAATATATATATATAATTATTTATATATATATAATTATTTATATATTATATGCGCGGTACTTATTATTGTCTGACGATCGCTAAAGCGTGAAACCCAGGGTCACAAACTCACATCTATCCAACAATATATATATATATATATATATATATATATATATATATATATATATATATATATACGACTCTTCTGTCGAATTCGACGTATGAGGATCAAGCAGATCAGTTCCTAGGAAATTGACAGACAGACGCCATCACATGAGATTTGATTAGGTTTTAGACCAGTTGTCATCCAAGGGTATAGAAACCAGTCTGTCCTGCTATTTACCCATAGCTAGAAGGAGCAGAAGAGGATTCACGCTTTTCCCAAGGGTTAAGCGAATGTAATGAAGAAAGAACAGTAATATATAAAATCCGGTGTTCTTATAGATATTTTTATTTTTACAAAATAGTGCTCAATGTAAATTTACAGAGCATTAATATTATATTAGTTTTTAGCTTCTATTTTTGAAACATGGTTGGAACTGTGTAGCGAAAATAACCATATTTTAAATCAATTAATTTATAATATATATATATATATATATATATATATATATATATCCATTATATATATATATATATATATATATATATATATATATATATATATATATATATATATATATATATATTCATTATATATATATATATATATATATATATATATATATATATATTATATATATCTATATTCATTATTAAGTTTAAGCGTCTAATGTTTTTTTTTTTTTTTAGGAGATATTATTTTTCGCACATAATTGTCATGACTTAAATAACATGATCCAACAGAGAAATAAGTAAATTTTCACCAATAAGACTGATTTATTTAATGCTGACTTTGATCCGTCTTAATGAAACATGCTTATATATAATCCGACTTAATGAAACACCCTTTATATATATATATATATATATATATATATATATATATATATATATATATATATATATATAAAACCTTACGCAAAAATTGTTCTTTTTAACATGATTTATTGAAAGTATAGATGGTGCAGGTACATTAATTTACCCACTTCTTCTCTAAAATGAGAAGAACCTTCTGTCAAACTGGCTGCTGGGAATACACACAATCTCCAAAATCGAGGCTGTGATTTTTTTTTCTTAAACTTCAGCGGCTATCTTTACGGAATAATATTTGGAAAAGATGTTTGAATTTAATCAACATGGAATTTAGATAATTTATAATAACAGACAAACAATCACACACATGTTTTACAGTGACATCACGTTGAAAAACCAGTTCCTGTACGATCACCGAAGTTAAGCAATGTCAAGCCTGTTCAGTACCTTGATGGTCGACCTCTTGTGAATACCATGTGCAGTAAGTTTGGATGTGCGCGTGGTGTAATGGAATTGCTAACTGGAGAGATTTTTCTAATTCACGATGAATTCGTAATATTCAGTTACGTGCAAATGACCATGGGAAAGGTGTAAATACACCTTCACTCCATCTTGCCCTTCCTCAGATATGGATTAAATTTTAAGAATTTTTTCATGAAAAAAAATATTTTTGTCTCTCCCCAACAAAAATGAAGAAATTCTTACAAAATAAAAATATTTCCTGTCTTTAAATAACTTGCGAATCGTTGATAAACCCTAGAAACGAATCAATATTCCAAAGATATGTATGTATGTATGTATGTATGTATGTATGTATGCGTGTGTTTGTGAACCGTGAATAGTGATGTGTCTATTCCATACACACACTCACAAAGACAAACATTCATATCTGTGTGTAGGTGTATTACGCACGCCTTCTTTTCAAGGTTTATTTGTGCATTTCGGTAAATATTGATTTTATATAGTTTTTTCTTTCTTTAATGGAACACCATACGCAGTTAATGGGAAATTTACTTGTGCGTGAAGGAATCTATTTGCTTTGCAGTAAACTGTGGTAAGCCGTTCGTTTCAAGAATCAAAACATCAGATAATATATTTATTTTTACACTTTCTGGACGAGTGCGAAATGTAACGGGACATAAAATTATTTTCTTTGTAATTACCCAATTAGAACCAAGCATGAGGTGAAATGAAAAACAAAAATTGTCAGGATGAGAAACAGCGAAATATCATACAAATACGACATATTCACTAGGACGATACTCCTTGGAATTTCAGCTTATCAATAAACACAGAAAAATGTAAAGATTAAAGGTTCTTTCAAATGATTTTTAAAACAATAATTTTTGTCTATATATTTCTGAGATGAGGTATTATGTACACGATTTACATTATTCGGACTATTTTCCTCATCTTTGTCACCATATTTATTACAACGTTTCGGCCGTTGTGCGCTCCGGCCTTCTTCAGGTGGTTGGAATCTCGAACTGACATATAGAGAGGCCAAAGAAAAGCCAGAGCTCTACATCGTCTGGAACCTTTCTGGTTTACCATGCGATGGCTGCGGACGTTTCTTCGTATCCAACATTGGACTCATTTTACACGAAAGGTAATGTCGATGAACAAACCAATATCTAGATTGACATTACACTTGAATATTAGAAGATTATAGTTATCAGGGAAGAGAAGCAAGAGGAAGGCAATTCCACAGACAGGAAGTGCGAGAGAAGAAGCTGTTAGAGTAGAAGAGAGACTTAGATGTAATCGTTTCGACAATGAAAGGCTGGGTCCGAGTAGCTCGCTTAAATCCATGCAGTCTGAGAACCAACGAAAGTAGCCCGTCGGAACAGTTAGCGTTAGGAAAAAATTGTAGAAGAGACAGCCGGAAGCCACTGCACGTCTGCGAGAAAGCGAGTGTAGACGAGATGTCAGATCAGGACCTATCACATTGCATACTCTCTCTCTCTCTCTCTCTATATGTATATATATATATATATATATATATATATATATATATATATATATATATATATGATTGGATTCCGAGATGAAATCCGGTCTCAAATGAATGACAAACGCAGGAATGAAATATAGCAAATAAATGTATTGACGTAATAATACAATTGGTAATACGGTTAGTAGATCCAGAAATGCGGTTAATAGTAATAATAATATAAATACAGTCTGGGAAATTCAGTATCGAAGTATGACTTCCTATTGACTCTGCGTGCTCGCAACTGTGACTCCTACAAAGCGGTTACCTCACACAATCACTGTATCAGTTCCGACTTCCGGGTATTCACCGGCAGCAGTACAAGTACACACCGGGCGAATCCACTTGTATGAAAAAGGGTGAACCCTTAATAATATATATATATATATATATATATATATATATATATATATATATATGTGTGTGTGTGTGTGTGTGTGTGTGTGTGTGTGTGTGTGTGTGTAATATTATGTAATGAATATGTGCATAGATATGAATGAACCCGTTTTAGATGAATAGATAGCTAGATAGATAATTAAGGAGTTGAGTTACAAATTTTATAAAAATGACTGACAAGCTACTGCACTTAAGCGTTTTGTTCAGTTTTTCTTGCATTCGTACATGTATTTTCTTTTCAGACATAAGTCTATAGTATTGTCCAGATGTTCTCTATATACGAGCGCCTTTGGCTAATCTGTTAGCCATTATCAATAATGTAATTTTTATCTTAATTCAACCTGTACATTTTTATAACACGTTTATATTATTGCTGCTACATATGGTCCGATACCCCTACTGTTTATCTTGAGTTCCTTGATAAAATCCAAAGAAGACTCATCAATATTATTGGTCCTGATCTGGCGTCTCGGCTGCAGTCTATTTCCTATTTCGCCGTAAGGTTTCCTCTCTGTGTCTTTAGCATAAATACTTTCATAGTAATTGTTCAGATAAGCTCTTCGCTATTGTATACCTAGAGACTAATAAGGACTTTCATGGAGATTCTGATAAATTATGGTGGATGTAGTAAGAATGGTTTGTAAAAATGCGTTGTTTTGGTGTAAGGAATATTGTAATATGTTTGGGTCATTAATTGTGGCTAGCTAAGTTTAATTATGAGAGAGAAGAAGACCAAACTCTTTCCCTATTCCACATTCTGGCCTTGTTTTCCATTTTGTATCAAATTATACAAATAAATATCGCACTTTGATATACTGCCTATACTTTTTTTCACTTTAAGCACAGTATTGAACTAGCGTCAAGATCCCATCAATTTATAGTCGAGCTAGCTAGATATAACCGCAAATTCAATAATAACAGTTTCTTCGCTCGCACTTCTCGTTTTCTAGACAACTTTAATCTACACAAATTTAAATGCAATGTTAATCGCTATCTACTGTCCTCCGGATTACTCTTTCCTCTTTCCGATCATTATTAACATTTATGTTCCTAATTCTTCCACACCCTGTAACCCCTTTATGTCTTACTGGCTTTACGGTCTTGCATGGGGTGATACCATTTTAAAAAATAACTATCTATAGGCATGGAATTTTTTATTAATTTTCAAGCATGCTCTGCATATTGTGGCAGAGTTCATAATTGATATTATTGAGTGTTGGTTTATCTTTTGTTTTACGAATGCTTCTATGATTTGTAGCCATGTTTTTTCATGTGGTTGAGACAATTATATTAGTATTTTCTATAAGTATGCTGTTATTTTTTGAGATATGTAAGAAAAAGCAATGTGTTAAATACTTTTGCTACCCACTGTACATCACCAACCAAGGATCCTTCGTTGCATCCCAAATTCCGTACCATGCATATACCTGCTCTTGGGCATTCTTACCTTGTACAATGTCAAAGGATAGGTAGGTAGGTAGGTAGGTAGGTAGAGAGAGAGAGAGAGAGAGAGAGAGAGAGAGAGAAAGAGAGAGAAAGAGAGAGCGAGAGAGAATGAAAAAGAATCGGGTATGTATTACATGTGTACTACTACGAAAGGGCTTTGAGATCTATTCAGTTCGAGGAATCGCCTAGAAAAGAACTGGAAACTTATTCTTAAACCGGAAACAAAGGAAAAACGGGGAGCTGTGTGAACCGAACGATAAGTAAAGAGAGAGGGATAGAGAAAGAGATAGATATATAGATAGAGAGAGAGAGAAAGAGATAGATAAAGAGAGAGAGAGAAAGAGATAGAGAGAGAGAGAAAGAGATAGATAAAGAGAGAAAGAGAGAGAGAGAAAGAGATAGAGAGAAAGAGAAAGAGATAGATAGATAGATAGATAGATAGAGAGAGAGAGAGAGAGAGAGAGAGAGAGAGAGAAAATGAAATAGAATCGGATATGTATTACACGTAAACTATTACGAATGGGCCTTGACATATATTTGCTCCGACCAGTAATCGCTTAAAAAAGAAGACCCAGTAATTTTCCAGCTCCTCTGTATTAAATGTCAATTCCAAATATCAATTAAGGTTTTTTTTTTTTTATTGCTATAGCTGATAGATATCTGCAGTGTTTCTTTATTCTTGACACTTTCACCATTTGTTTTCCCTTAAATATGACATGCTCAGACAAAACCAAAAACTGTCGCAAGCATCCCTGTTTTGTCATCGAAATTCCTATTTGCTATTTTGTTAATATTCATTGCGAATCATTTTATATCTACGCCAAACCGAATATTAAGCAACATTTTTCTAATCTTCTATTCTGAGATTAGAAAAAAAAACGATTTTATTTACGATGATTACATTTTCCAAAATCAAGGAAAGAAATATTTTTTTGTATCATATTAGATAAACGACCTGAGTGAAAATGCCAGCATCGACCATAATTTTGGAAATTATCCCGATAAATAAAAAATAAATATAAAATTGAACTGAATGTGTGAATAAATATGGGACACCAGAACAAAACAAAATATGAAATGCAACATATTGTTTTTTAATTTATTAAAAAATGTTTGTTTTTTTACCATTATATATGATAAATTATTTCCGCTTTCATATTGTTATTGTCCTCAAGTTGAGTTTATATATATATATATATATATATATATATACACACACACGCGCACACACACACACACACACATATATATATATATATATATATATATATATTCACACCTCTCAACTTCGTGATATATGGAACCGAAAAACGGATATTTGCCGGCGTTGTTATGCCACGTTGAAAAAAGTCTATCTAAAATTTAAACCTTCATTTGGGATACAATACGGGCAACTATTGTCATCTACGCGTACACCTCATCTATAAGCCCCGAACACTTGTTTTTTCTGCTTTTCTTTAATATCTAAATTATTGGTTGATTGATTCCTTTTTTGCTGACTATTGAATGCGAGAAAATAATTCTTAGATTGTAAGAATTCTTTTGATGATAATAATGATTTACTGATAAAATTTCAGCGTTACAGTAAGCGAAGTTCAGGGCCAGAATAGTCAGCGATTAGCCGGAGTGCCGCCTGGGCAGGGGATTCTGAAAGTGATATATTTTCTTTGTCTGGGTTTTAAATATAACTCCAAAACGGCGCTAATACAACAGTGAGCCGCAAGAATTCTGAAGCTTAGATACGTCGATACCCCTCCCACACCCAAGTTATCGACCGGCTAAGACCACCCGCAGTGGGATGCCGAGCCAATGTGAGACATGTGTTCCTGTCTTGTCAGTCATCCTACTGCCTCTTAGAATCCAAACTGTGACCATACTCTCCGAATAAAACGCACAAGGAAAAGATATAGTCCGTTTCGTTGATACCATTTTATATAGTACCGTGGGAATCCAGAGACGACAGAGAACGCAAAACCTGCGACGAAAAGGCAGATTCATATCTTTCTTTATAACGTCATTTACGCGTAAATAAGTATATCGAAAACCTCTTGGAATTCGAACGTCTCTCCGATTTCTAATCCTGAGTCGTTATCCATTACACCGTCCGCACCTCCAACCATATGCCACCTAGTATTCCCAAGTGGTCACCCATTTATTATGTAGATTAAGCTAAGGTAATACATATAAAGTGTGTCATAGGAAGACAGATGATCATGCGGCATTTCTCTTTGGGGATTAAGTCTGTGTGTTCTTTCGTAACTCGTAAGGAATTTAAGTTGAGTACAAGACGAACAGCCACGTCTCATCATTTTATCTTTGAATTTTAATATATTTCACCGTAAGATATTTGACAGCTTTTTTCTTCAACTCTTCGCTTGTAGAACTCTCCTTCGGTTCCTTGATTTCATGTCAACTATGGTTTTCAAATATTTAAATGAAACATCAATCGCCATATGTCTCTTTAAATACATGTTTTATTGTTTTTTCTCCATAATAATAATTTTTTTTTAAACTTCTTTCACCCTCAATAATACCTTGATCTTTAGTAGCTTTATCGCCTTGCCTGAGGTGAAAAGATAATATAAATAATATTCAGAATCCGTAAAGTTTCTTTTTTTAATTTTTTATTTGTTTATATATGCTCCTGCTGCTTGAAAGAAAGTGGCTACAATAATTTCAGCGATTACATCGAACTGATATTTCTGTTCTTTGTAGCTGAGTGTAGCACATTGGAAAGGAGAACGCTTTCTTTGCGAAAGGAAGTTATATTTAAGGGCCTGTATCCTTACAAGAGCTTTAAAATTGACCAGTGACATCAGCAGCCATTCTGCACTTACCTTATTCACAAGAATGTTTCTTTGGCTTCTGTTTCTTTCTTTCTTTTTTCTTTCTTTCTTTCTTAAACTTCTATCTATTCCCTTTCTTTCTTTCTTTCTTTCTTCACTTATCTTATTCACGAGAAGATTTATTTGGCTTATATTTCTTTCTTTCTTTCTCTCTTTCTTTTTTAGGCTTCTGTCTCTTTTCTTTTATTTCTTTGTTTTTTCTACTTTGCAAAAAGAAGTCATTTGTGAGGGCCTGTATCCTTAAAAGAGCTTAATGATTGACCATTGACATCAGCAGCAATTCTGCACTTGCATTATTTCAGAGAATATTTCTCTGATTTGTTTCTTTATCTCCTAGCTCTTTCCTTTTCTTTCCTTCTTTCTTTGCTTCCTAGATCTTTCCTGTTGTTTGTTTGTTTGTTTGTATCTTTCTTTCTTTCTTTCTTTTTGGTTCTTTCTTTCTTTGCTTCCTAGCTCTTTCCTATTCTTTCTTTTCTTTTCTTTCTTTCTTTCTTTCTTTCTTTCTTTCTTTCTTTCTTTGCTTCCTACTTCTTTCCTCTTATTTCCTGTTCTTTCTTTCTTTCTTTCTTTCTTTCTTTCTTTTTTCTTTCTTTCTTTCTTTGCTTCCTAGTTCTTTCCTCTTATTTCCTGTTCTTTCTTTCTTTCTTTCTTTGCTTCCTAGTTATTTCCTTTTCTTTCTTTCTTTCTTTCTTTCTTTCTTTCTTTCTTTCTTTGCTTCCTAGTTATTTCCTTTTTATTTTTCTTTCTTTCTTTCTTTCTTTCTTTCTTTTTGCTTTCTTTTCTTTGCTTTCTTTTCTTTTCTTTCTTTCTTTCTTTCTTTTCTCTTTCCTCTTATTTCCTGTTCTTTCCTGTTCTTTCTTTTTTCTTTCTTTTGCTTCCTAGTTATTTCCTTTTCTTTCTTTCTTTCTTTCTTTCTTTCTTTCTTTTATCTCATTTCATAAACTATAATTCCTATATGAGTTCACCTCTTTCGTCCTCACTTTTTCCTTCGTTCATTTCTTCTCTTTCCGGATATAAAATCGGTTTCGTTTTATTATCGATACGGTAATGACAATATTATTTTTCCCTGGCTGCCAACAAATAGAAAAAAAAAACAACAAAAAAAAACACGAAATAATCTTGCATGCAATTCCAGTGTACGGCCATCGAACAATTTTCCAGTAGAATAATAATGTTTCGATGTATAAATTCACAAGCTACACACATATTTCTGCATAGAGAAAGTGTGTTACGCTTACAAATACATAATTTGAAGCTCTGAAAAATAAACAAAGAAATAAAAATGGGAACAAGTTAAGACGAAATCGAGGCTGTTTGCTCTCAAGACGCTAAACGAATAGAAAATTGATAAGAAAACACGTCATGTTTTGCTTTCGATTCAAGATATTTGACCATTTCTGTAAAAAGTTTTTTATTTTTTTATTCAAATACAGTTATTACAAATATATACAAAATAAAATACAACCGGTAATATTCTAGATAGCACATAACATATGATATATATATATATATATATATATATATATATATAATTGTAATTGGTAGGGATTATTCTAAAGAGGATTTTAGTCGATATGAGAGCTCAATGTATGACACAGAGCAAATTATAATAAAAATTGTGAAAAGAACTTTAAAATCCATATTCGGAATTAAATTTATTTCGATGAATATAGGCATATTCATTAAATCAGACTGACTATATTTCATAAAAGCCTAGTCAGCCTAAAATATTATTACTTGATGTGAAGATTCGAAATAGACGCCCAGTTTTAAAGATAAAATATCCACTATAATATCGTTTGAAGTAATAAAATTTTTGGATTAAATATGAAACATCAATTAATTCTTTAGATATTGCTTTGTTTACATTTTGGATACGAAACTGTGCAGATATACGCATTTAAAAGAATATCTGAAGTCTGTTTTCTGTAAAAGAGAAAATAATGCCTTTATAAACTGGCAAAGTACGCCGGATCAAATGGTACTTTATTCTACGAAGGACATACAGGTCCAAATTCAGGCGCCAAGCATATATTGTTTATTAATACATCTCGAATGCGCAGATCAATAGACGTAATATAAGCTGTTAAAATAAATGGTTCGTTTATTTAAAATCTGAGTATCCATCAAATATAAAGTTTGAAGTAATAACGATGTTGGATTAAAGATCAAAATCCATTAATTCTATCTATCTATCTATCTATCTATGTCTGATTGTATATATATTACAGGCATTATGTTTGCTTATTTTTAACAAAATCTGTTCATACTCACGAATAACCTTCCGTGTAGTGATATTAAAGTATGAGAGAAATGTGCTATAAGTGTTTAAATTTCTTTTATTTTCATTTCCCAAGTACTTTCGATCTTCTTCCAAGATCACCTTCAGGGGTTCAATCAGTACAAAGCTATATGTTGTTCAGAGGTACAAGTATTTATACAAAACTGAGCGTTGCTATCCATTACCATATTTCTTCACTATGCTTTTAAATGCAAACGTTTTACAATGCGCTGAGCGTTCATTCGAAAATGAAAAAAATTATCCATTATGGAATTTTTCCTCTATGTTGTAATGTCATGCTCATGCGCGCATGAAAGCGTGACAAAATGTTCCTTTATAGGCATTTCAGAACATTACTACAGTATTCATAGTTAATTCTGTTCAGTGCCGGCTTCAATTTTTTTAATATAGATTGCTTCTAGGATCTGTAGCTTGAATTTATTATTTTCTTGTTATAGGATAGTTATGTTGTCCAGTATTTTTTATATTGTAAATGTGGACAGGTATGTTGTTGCAGATGTGTCACAATGGACGAATAGACAGACAAAGTGTAGTGTAAGTTAGTGTAGTTGTCGTGTACTCAATATATATGCATATGTATTCGTCCATTGCGAGACATCTACAACAACATGCCTGTCCACTAGACACCGGGCAGTTTTAAGAACAAGAACTGTAAAAGTGGAGATTGATTCTTTGATGACATTTCAATTCATTTGTCACATGCGTGGGAATGTAGAAATAACTTGGTTGGTGTCTTAGGCCTACGTTTACCCCATTAGGAATTGTGGATCACTTAGTCTTTCTTAAGGGATCCAACAAGGAGAATGAAAATTCCGATGTAATACGTGCGGTTTGACAGTGTTGTGTGGGATATGAAACATTGACCTCATTTACAGGAAATGATTTATACGACGACATAGATATATCACACGTTCAAACAAAACAAGTGTCCTCGTATAAAAAACACTTGCATATATATATATATATATATATATATATATATATATATATATATATATATTATCTTATATTAGAAATTCTTAAAACAATGTTAGCATTTTGGAAAAGATGGTACCAAAATCGATATGAATTTTGTACTGATCTGTTTGGTTGTCACAGGCCTGAAATGTGGGTATCCTGTTTCTATATATTCACGGAGCGAAAAGAGAAGGATTGACTTTCCCGCCTAATGAAGTCCCTTGCGGGTTTCGTCAGGTCACTTGACTTTTTATTCTCGTCAATATTTATAATCAACTTTTTTTCTCGTTTGGATAAGGGGAGATAACTTTTTGTATCTCGCTACAACTGTATCGAATTATATTGACTGGTTCCTCCGTTTGAAACATACTGTTATTGCTTAGAGGCTGGAATGGTCAAGTGAAACGTCTTTCTCCACTTAATAAAAAAACAAACACTGACATTGATTAATATCATAAGTTGGTGTCATTTTAATGATGGTCATACTTGATACTTTGATAGCATTGATATATATATATATATATATATATATATATATATATATATATGATAAGCAAATATAAATGGATATAAATCCGACAGAATGAAGAAAATATCTGGAAAAACAAACAAAAATCCTTAGAATGTCCATCGTTTTCGTCGAGTTATACTGATTATGTTAATTGTATTGTATTTTTAATGAATATTGTCCTGAAGAAGGTTATTAAACCGAAACGTCAGACGTCGACATTTCATTCATATTAAAACAACATAATCCCATTCTAAGGATTTTTGTTTGTTTTTCCAGATATTTTCTTCATATATATATATATATATATATATATATATATATATATATATATATATATATATATATATATATATATACATATCCTTTAAGGCAAATGTTATTAAAGGCAACAGACATAATTGTGTTTTCATTGTTGAATTTTGCTACTATTTTGCTAGTATTTGTGAGTAGTTCTTTAAAGTTACTTTATGAGTTAGCATTCTTCAAAATATATGAAAAATAAAATAAAATATATACACAAACATTCAGACGTCACACCTCGCTGACATCACAACACTCTTTACTTACGTCACTACAAAATGCATCATTTGCCTCTCTCTCTCTCTCTCTATATATATATATATATATATATATATATATATATATAGAGAGAGAGAGAGAGATAGAGAGAGAGGTTATGAGAGCGATTGAGTCCAATAATTACTTAATATATTTTCGGTTTATACGTTATTTTTAATAGATACAACCTATTTCCGTAAATGCTATGTTTTGTAAATAAACAGTATTAATTATATATAATGTTCGAGAGATTCAGACCGGTTAATGCAATTAACATTGCTTATTTAAAAACGGAGCACGTATTTAAATAAATTGTATCTATTAAAATAACGTATAAACAGAATATATATATATATATATATATATATATATATATATATATATATATATATATATATATATATATATCATAATATTATAATTAATTATAATTAATATACGTAAAAGCTTTATCAATTAACTGATAACTGATAGGAAAGGTCAAAAGTCAGAATGTAGCAACTGCAGGGGAACAATCTTCCTTGAACCTGTTGGTAAAGTTTTTGCCAAAATCTTGCTCAATTGCCTCCAAAGTCACATCTCTTCTGAAGTGATATCACCGAGTCAATGTGGGTATCACACTGGTAGAGGCACAATGGAAATGATCTTCGCAGCCCGAAAACTGGTAGAAAACTACATTGAACATTGTGTCCCGCTCTACAAAGTCTTCGGTGTCCTAAGGCTTTTGAGACTGTAAATACGAACGCCTTGTGGACAATTTTAAGAAAACTAGGTTGCCCACCTGGGTGTTTATAGAGTTGCACAGCAACATGAAAGCAAGATTGAACTTCAGTGGTACTCTGTCTGAACCAATTTTCTGCTGAGAATGGTGTGAAGCGGGGCGATATATCTGCATCTAGTTTTTTTCCATCATTTTTGCATTGATGCACATACATGCATTTGGAAGTTGTAGCATTGGTGTTTATTTGGGTTTCTGAACTATCTAGATTTAGTGCTCCTATAAAAGATTTAGTGCTCCTATAAAAGATTTAGTGCTCCTATAAAAGTGTTTCTGCAAGTTATTCGTAGACTTCTTTATGCTGATGATGCCGATCTCATGGCTCATACCGAAGACGATATGCAAACCATCATGAATCTTTTTGCTGATGCGTGTAAGTCATTCGGGCTTAGTATCAGTTTGAGGAAGAGCAAGATAATGTTCACACCACCTCCTAGACAACCGTAGCGTGCACCAAAATTACTCGTGGATAGCAGGAGGCTGAAGGTAGTGGATACATTGTACACTTTGGAAGCACACTCTCGCGTGATGGGACACTAAATGCTGAAAGAGTTCACCGCAAGAAGAAAGCTGCTAAATCTTTTACATGCTTTGAAAAGCGGGTGTGGTCTGACAGAAACATCACATTTAGGATTAAGGTAAGGTTTTATGAGTCATGTGTTTTGATTGCACTTTTGTACTCTTCAGAAACATAGACAACACAAAGACGTTATATAAACACCTTTGAAAACGCAAACAAAAAGTTCCTCCGAGGAATCCTGAATATTTCATGGATGTGTTTTGTACTTGACAAAGTCTGAAGAAAGCTAATATCCCCATTACTGAGAAGCTGATCTTTTTCAATCAAATGCGCTGGGCAGGTTACTTGGTGCACATGGATGACTCAAGGTAGTCTAAACGTGCCTTTCATGGCGAACTATCTGCAGGCAAGCGTCGCAGACACAAACCCAGAAAGCGCTTTAAAGATTGTATCAAAATCAATCTCAAAGCTCTTGGAATACCAGTTAACGTGGGAACTGGAAGCTAAATGTTGACATTCGTAGAGAACGACAGATCTTCAAGGTTGTAACAAGTATAAAAAGGACAAGGTGTAACATGTTATGGTCAAGCGCAATATTCGTAAAGGTATTCTTGTAGGATTACCTTCCATCCTAATCTTACGGCATGCATGTAATTTATGTGGTATTGTTGCACTTTCAAAGGCAGGTCTTAAAAGTCACCTTAGGTCTCATCAGGCTAGGTCTATTTAAAGAAGACGGCAATCAATCCTTGTGTCTTTTTGTACACTCTGTCATAAAGTATGCAAGTCAGATTCTGCATTAACAAGACACATGGGCTTGGGGGGTCTGCCTTTCAGGTGCAACATTTGTGAAAAAGCTTGTAAAAGTAAGACTGGTTTAAAAAGTCATCTATCATCTCTTGATCGGTGAGTCTTAAAGTTATATAACAAAAAAGCAAAACAAAAACAAAAAAAGGGAATTTGTAGTGGAGATGGTCTTATTCTGCTATGAATTTACAATTTACATGTATATATGTGTATATATGTATATGTATGTATGTATATATATATATATATATATATATATATATATATATATATATATATATAACTATGCATATGTATATATACATATGTCTATGTATATATATATAAATTCATTGTATATTATATTTAATAATATATGTTTAAATATATATAAATATGTATATATATATCTCTATAAATATATTTCTGTATGTATATATAAAATATGTATATATATATACATGAATATGTATGTATATATACATAAATATGTTCATATATACATATATGTATATATATATATAAATGTGTACATATATAAATATGTATGTATATGTATATATATAAATATGTATGTATATATATATATATATATATAAATATGTATGTATATATATATAAATATGTATGTATATATATATAAAATATATTTATATATAAAATATCTATGTATATATATGCAAAATATGTATATATATGTAAAATATTTATGTATGTATATATATAAATATGTACATATATATATATGTATAAAATATGTATATATATAATACTTATGTATATATAGAAAATATGTATGTATATGTATATATAAATATGTTTATATATATCCGTATGTATATATATGAATATGTGTATATATATAAATATATGTATATATATATATATACAGATATAGAAATATATATGTATATATATATATATAAAATAAATATCTGTGAATATAAATAAATATATATGTATGTGTATATATAAATATATTTGTATATATAAATAAATATTTATGTATGTGTATATATGTAAATATGTATGTTTTTATATGTATTTATAAATTTGCATCTCTTTCTCTCTCTCTCTCTCTCTATATATATATATATATATATATATATATATATATATATAAAATGTAATAATACAATTCTGAATTCGAACGTTCAAAACATTAATTTAAAATCGGCTCAATACAAGAGCAGAGCAATAAATATTTATTATAAACTGTTAAATTAGAACAGGCAAGGTACTACTACAATATTGTACATTTATTTTTTTATTCTAATTTATAATGTAAGGTTGTTTTTGTAAGTATAATATTGCTTCTTAAAGTGTCCTTTATTTACATTCTATGGATAATTTTGTTTGAATATGTGATTTCATTAAAAGAGCCATAAAATTTTAGACGCGACATTTTAGCTAATGTGTTATTATCTAGTGGCGTTTCATTTACGTTCAGTTTTGATTTTTCAGGATAATTTCATTGGCTTAACTCGTATCAACATCTTTTCATATCTTATTTTTTTAACTTTCCTCTTCCTTTGTACCTGTGTAATTTCAAATATACTCTTCTCTTTCTTTTACCTTTCTTTTTTTTTTCTATTCTCCCGGTAGTAGGGTTAATTTCTCATGCTTTCTTTTGCTTTTCTTTTCTTTCCTCGTCCTTTTTCTTGTTATTGATTTCTTAATTTTTTTCCTTTTTTTTTCCTTTTTAAAAATCTTTCCAAAAACGAAAAATGGTGTTTTGCTTGAGAAACAGCAATTTTAAATAAAATCGTTTATTACCATTTGTTTATTAAACTTCGAAACAAAATCTACATTTTTGTAATAGTAATTTACATGTTCTAATGTAACAGTGTATAATAAATATGCATTACATGCATATATATATATATATATGTATCTCTTGATATATATATATATATATATATATATATATATATATATATATATATATATATATATATATACATACATACATACATACATACATACATACATATATACATTAGCTTTATTAATTCCGAGATAAGAATTGAATATTGATTAATCATTTCTAATTTGAAAACTCATTTTCCAAATCAATGGCAACAGAGACATTAAATTCCATTTCCCGATTTTTTACCGCTAAAATTTTGTTTAAATATTTAATTTCTGAAAATGCCCAATGAAACAGCTTAAATATAATATACATACACAATATAACACAATATCTATCTGTCTGTCTGTCTATCTATCTATGTATCTCTTTATCTATTGATCTATCTATCTATATATATGTATGTATGTATGTCTGTGTGTGCTTAAAATCTTCTGTATCTATCGGCTAAATTCCATATCGTAGATTTTACAGATTTATAGTGTCTTCTGTTTTGGTTAATATCTAGAAAATATAAGGTTTTGTCTGTTTCTGTTTCGTAATTAAATTCTATCGTACGTTCAACTTTGTTTAGTTTATCTACACAATCAGTTGATTGCTGTTTCGTGGCCATATATTAATAGAGCGTCATTAATATATGAGAATTAGGTTAATTGCTTAAGTAAAATTTTCTGGAAAGTTTAACAATCTTTAATACAAAACAAAATAATAAACTAAAACTTGAAGGATAAATTTACTCTTTACCTGCAACAATTGCAACAAGTAATACAAGGGAGAAACCTCGGGTAATTTTAATAAAACATTATACAAATACAAATGAGATATTTTACAGAACAGCATACTCATTGCATTAGTTCCTCACGCAATGTGTCCGACCACAATATTGATTTAAAAATGCTGATTTAATTAAAAGGATGTGTATAGAAAGTGGTTTGATTTCTAGATCATACACGATAAATTTATGTCCATGTTCTTACGTTTCGTGTTTTTGGCAGATTTTCTATTACGGTAGTGTTAGATACTTAGGTGACAAAACAAAAACAAAAACTTCTGGAAACTGAATGAAACTAGCTAGACCACATCTCAGACACATCTGTGATAACAAAATAAAAGTGTTAAATTTCAGCGTTCCAACATGCCCGGTTTGGATAATAGTAAACTACGCTTGCATTTTTATATTCCCCCTCCTTTCGTGAAAAAAAAAAAGATTACTTTAGTCCGATGATGTCCTAAGGGATAAAAAATATTACACCGAATTTTTTCCACATTGTCTTTTATTTGCCTGATATAAGTATGTAGATGGTGGGTGCGTATGTGTTGTACGACACAAGGATCTGCTGGAGCTGCTCAGTAACCTTGATATATTTCGGGGAAGATATCAGAATAATCAAGAACCTATACTGGCAGCAAACAGCATGCATGCGCATAGAGAACGAGTTCAGTGAATATACAAAAATAGAAAGGAGTGTAAGACAAGGATGCGTCTTCTCACCGGATCTATTCAACCTATACAGCGAGGTAATTCTGAGAGAATTGGAAACCCTACCCCGATTAGCGTTGGCGGCCATAATCTGAACAACATAAGATACGCAGACGACACAATACTGATAGCAGACATGGAAAAGAAATTATAAAATCTCCGACAGAATGTAGCGACGGAGAGTGTGAAGAAGAGACTGAGAATAAATTACAAGACAACAATGCATGCTCATCAGTAAAAGGATGATCCCGAAATGTGATTTGAAGGTCGGGAACACTATAATCAAGCAGACTCGGAAGTTTAAATAGCTTGGAAACGTTCTGGCAGAGGACGGTGAATGCGACACTGAGATCCGTAGGCGTATTGGAATGGCCAAAGACGCATTCTAAAAGCTGGGCAGAGTATTGCAAGACAGGACGGTTTCTTTGGTAACGAAGAAAAGAACACTGAGCTGTTACTTGACAACTCTCCTTCTTTACGGCAGCGAATGGTGGACGATTTCCTCAAAGATGAAGAAGAGACTTGAGGTGACGGAGATGTGGTTCTACAGAAAGATGTTAAGGATATCATCAACCGAGCTGGTGAGCCACGATGATGAGGGAGGACCTGGAAAATCTCATACTCACGGGCCGAATAGAGGGAAATAGAGAGAGACAAGGAAAGAAAACGCATGACATACCTAGCGGCTTTAAACAAGTGGATGATACAACGTTGTCTGGGGGAGGTGGCTAAGAGAAGGAGTTGAGAGCTGCAAGGAATAGAGGGAGGTGGAGAGTCATGATCACGTACGTCCTGAATGGACACGGCACATAGAAAGAAAAGAATGGCGTGAAGAGATAAAGGTGAATGATATCATTAAATTCCTAACACCAGTCATATGTTAATTTCTTGCTCAGTTTACGTTTGATTGGTGCAATACGATATCGAATACAGCCTCTATCAGTGTTATTATCGGCCATTTTATCTGATATATCATTATGAAATTTACTTCGGTCGGATAGTTTCCTAATTAGTTCCTGCTTTTTGATCTGGATGTCTGAGAAACGTATCGAACGTCTAATATACGTCAATATTACGGTTCTATTAGAAAACGCTTTCATTCTCCATTCCCTGTAACTTCTTAGGCGTTTTCCATTTGTAATTTTGAAGTTAATGTATATAAATATAAATTTGTAGAGTGAGGTCAGCACCAGCGGGGACAGTCTTTTTCATGCATAGACGCAATCTTCAGGGATGGCCTGAAAGACACATTCAAGTAGGAAACAGACTGTCGCCTCTTGGTGTTGACCTCAGTGTAAAATTTTATATTTAAATACAGTCTATCTCTGAGATTGAGCATTTTTACTTATAAATTTAGCATACCATAAAAAAAACTTTTTTTTTATTGGGGAGGAAGGTAAAAATTCAGCTATGAATAAAATATAGGTGTGAAAAGACAATATGAACAAAGAAGAAAGGAAAACAGTTCTTTGCCAACGCGTTTCGTCCTCTGATGAAGCGTTCTGTAATATATTTCTTTTTTTTAAAATTACCTTTGTTTATAAATAATCAAAATAGAAATCCTTGCATTTGCCTTGACAAAGCCGATCAAAGGAAGAAACATGTTGGTAAAGAAAAGTTCTCTTATTTTTCACACACACACACATACGGAGATAAGAATTGAAAATTGATGAATTCTTTCTAATTTGAATATAAAATTCCAATAAAAATAAATGTGTCTGTGTGAGTGTTTTATTAGGATAAAAAAATTATTAGGCTAAGAATGAAAGACACACAAACATTAATTTCATTCTAGCGGAAGACACCTATCTAGAGAAGGGAAAACGCGTAGTCAAATAAAACAGTTTTACACATAGTCTTATTTATCACAAAAATAGATATATATTGTTTTAAAAATGACGGAGAGTATTTTTTTTTCTTTTAAAGGAATCTTTTCCGTTCCACACTTCTTCAGAAAAGTTTATTTGAAAAAAAAATCATATTTGGCGAGGTGTAGTCAGACACTTACCAATAGAATGTCGGCGTGTGGGATTTCTAGGTTTTCCACTGTCAAGATGTGTGTTGACTTTAATTATATCCCTTTGTTCTCATCTTTCGCGCAGGATGGTTTTCCCTAGCTGCAAACCAGTTCTGTTATTTATCACTTTAAATGTCAATGTGAGGCTAACTATGTGAAGTGAACCAACTTGCGTTTGGAGACCCGGATTAGACAGAACTTTCCTACTTATATAAGACAGTATTGAGTCAGCGACAGTATTCACTTGACGCAGTCGGTTTGTGAGTCAGCGATTGTACTACATTTGGTGATCGCTTTTCAAATATTCAGACGGAGCGTTTAGGGTACTGCACAAACTCGGTCAGCTAAACATTTACATTTTTTTAGAAACTGTTTATATCAATCTTCATCGACCGACTTTGTGTAGGCAGGAGACACCCTGTTTTCGGTTTTCTTTCACTCGTCTTGCCGTGTAGATATGTTATATTTTTCTCTGAGTGGGACACGTGTATATATATATATATAGTCTTGCGTCTCTTTTCCATTCCGTTCGTGAAATATCGGTGTTATTATATCAAGGATATAATAATGCTCATAATGGGGGAAATGTACTTGGGAGAATAAATACTTCTTCAAATGCTAACCCATTATAAACTCTTTTCTACGGCTTATCAATACTTTCCAGTTTATTTAATGCCAGAATATATTTATAGATTCTAAATATAATAATGGCTTAGCGATAAAAGTTTTACTAATTAACCCATAGCTGGAGGTATGAGAGGTGGTTACATACCTTTCTAAAGGGTAATTGCCCGTAAGTGAATTTAATGAACAGAATTGAAATTGGAACTCGGCTCTCCGATTAACTATTTCGAACCATTAAACATTACACCACCCACACGTTCAAATTTACAACATCTGGTATTCCAAACATCATCCAGGTACTGACCAGGGTCGACGTTGCTTAACTTCGATAATCTTACATTATTTACATTATTCGGACTATTGTCCTCATCTTTGTCGCTATATTTATCACAACGTTTCAGCCGTTGTACGCTCCGGCCTTCTTCAGGTGGTTGGAATGTCGAACTGAACCCTTATTTTCGCTCACTGGGGTAGACTGTTCTAGTTCCACTTGCCATGTTTACTGGATTTCAGTTACCAGTTATCTCCTGTTAATTTCCCTCTGAAAGTTCTCCACTACCTTAACCGGATATTGAACTCACACACTTTGGGTCCTGTCACTGGATCTAACCAACGCCTTTATCCATGTGTCCTTGATAATCTTACAAGAACTAGTGTTTCAACTAGATATAGCCGCGACTTTAACTTGAGTGGCTTTTCAATTCGCATTGATTGAAGTTTAATGAAAAAACGTCGAAAATTTATTCCGATCAATCGTTTTCTTTATCATGTATAGAAAGGAGTAGAGGGTTCTGCCCTAAATGCAAGCATCACTTTCTTTCCCTGAAACCGTCCTTTAGTATTTTTTTTTTTAAGCATTACGCCCCAAGCAAGGCGTGAAGCCACTAGGATGCAGGGGGTTGCGGAAGATTTGGAGCGAGAGCAGATAGGAGTGATAGAAGAAAGGATGAGGAGAGAGATAGTGGATAGATCAAGGTAACTGGAGGTGTCGATTGACATTACATTTGAATAGTTGGAGATTATAGCTCTCAGGGAAACAGTAATTGGGAAGGGTGGTTCACAGGCGAGAGGTGCGAGGTATGAAGCTATTGGAGTAGAAGAGACGGCTATATTTAAAAATTTCTATAGTGTAAGGGTGGGAGCGCGATGCCAGCCTCGTAGGCCGCTTGGATTCATGGAATCTGGGAACCAGATTTTCATTGGTCCTTTAATGTTTTGAGTCCTATCCAGTCATGATATGGTTGAAAGATAAAGTTCCAAATTCAATTAACAAATCATCCAAGACAATACGTTCAATAGTTTCTTTTCTTTTTTGCTTAACTTACATGGAAGCTAGACATCAAAGCAGCTAACACCAAAACTGGTAAAATAATCAACAATTGGTTAATTGGATATTTTGAATATATTTAGCATCTCTCGTTTGGAATAATATAATAATAAAATTTTACCTAAGAAATTAATCTAATTCTCATATGTTAATGACGCTCTATTAATATATCGCCACGAAACAGCAATTATATGATGGCGATTCGAATGTTTTGATTAATTTTGAACATTTTGGGACTGTTGTCTGTAAACATAACATCTATTTCCCATTAATTTAATTTCCCGTCTCTGAAATAACATATGCTACGTAAAAAAGGTCATTATTGTGTTCGGTCCCTGTAAAAGTGAAGAAAAGTAAATGTTCATTTGTGTTGTATATCCCCTTGGTACTAGGGGTAGACTTGGTCCAACAGTTTTGATTCACTAATATGTCGCTTTCTTCTTTCTTTTCCACCTTCCTGCCGCTCGGGTGATTTCTAGTTGTTTTTTCGGAGATAAAAAAAAAAAAAAGAAACAAAAAAGGTCTGAAACTTATCTATTTTATTAACACGTCGGCGTGTACATTTTTAACTACCCAGTGGGGTCGCTCTATCAACAACAACCCCCACTGGAGATTCCCTGCGAAACGAATTAACCACGTCTGAGGTCTTCGACATGTAAAAACTTACCCCCTGAAAATACTTTCTAACACCCACGTTCCGCTCGGCCAATCAAAATCAAGATCCCTATTTTGTCTACCAGTTGACTCCAAGGTCACTCTCAGAAGGTCTGAGCCAAATACACTGCCGCTAAAAAATAATAGTATGAAACTATTATTTACACTATTTACATTATTCGGACTATTGTCCTCATCTTTGTTGCCATGTTTATCACAATGTTTTAGACGTTGTACGCCCCGGCTTTCCTCAGGTGGTTGGAATGTCTAACTGAACCCTTTATTTCGCTCACTGGGGTAGACTGTTCTAGTTCCACGTGCCACGTCTAATGGATGTCAGTTATCTCCTGTTTATTCCCCTCTCCATCCACATCTGACATCCATCAAAACATGGCACGTTGAACTAGAACAGTCTACCCCAGTGAGCGAAATAAAGTGTTCAGTTCGACATTCCAACCACCTGAAGAAGCCCGGGGCGTACAACGGTCGAAACGTTGTGATAAACATGACGTCAAGGTTGAGGACAATAGTCGGAATAATGTAAATAGTGTGCATAATACTTCATCTCAGAAATATAGAAGGAAACTATTATTTAACATACCTTTTGTGATGTCAACAAACAATTGTTGACAATTTGGTGATGTCAACGAATAATATTTGCCACTTTCGTAATGCTCGTTGTAGTAGAGACTTTGTAATCGCAGATTCAACTATATTACCCTGTCGAACAAGTGTCAGACGCCTTCGAATAACACTCGCACTAATAGTACTTGCTCGATAATCCTCGCTCGAAGAGTAATGCGTATAGTGAACTGAACAGAGAAATAGTATCGTGAATAGAGTAGAGAATAGCGGTCCATATATGTTGAAACTTGACTAATGCATGGAATAATAATGCAACACAAAATGTACTTAGAACAAAATGTATTGAAACAAGAAAGTGTACACAATATTTAAATATAGTCTTTTGTTATATTCCTGGTAAACCGTTCCTGGAGAATGTGTTGACTGAGTCGCAGTCGGGCAGAGTCTCTGGTTGAATCTCTTGATTCCTCCCTCTCTTCCCGGTACCAACCATATTTATATGGTCGGTACTCCACTATGCAAATTAGGTGGATCCTACCACAACAATATAGTAATAGAGGATAGAGTAGAAATGGTGATCCGAATAGTAATAGAGGATAGAGTAGAAATAACGATCATTATTCGTCAGCTACTTCCTACATAGATGCGTTTTCCTCTATGGCCACATTGTCTATTTAATTCAATAATGGGATCGCCTGTGTTTTCACACTGGCGATCTATGTTCAAACTTAAGGGTTGGCAGCGACACTCTATTCTTATATAACAATGCCTTACCTAACCTTCAAAAATTTCATTTATGAATGTTATTTCAACTACATTATATTTAACAATTTGAAGCTGAAACATTATCTTAGTAGCAAATAAAACACATCTTTTGAAATACGAAAGAAATATAAGCCAATGTTAAAAGAAATTTTACAGTTATGGCAAGAACTTCTGCTCATTTGATTTTCGTGAATGTTTAGTAGATCTGAACTGAAGTTCTAGTAGTTCCGTTGTCCCATTTTCTTGATACTGTTCTTCCATAACTTTAATGTCTTGGTGAAATCTTCGACCTTTCTTATTCAAATTAACTAATGTTAATAACTGGCTAAATTTTCTAACATACATATTTGATACAGACTGTGTGAAATGATTATATTTACGGACACCTGTTCTGTTTCGATTCATAACAATGCCACTTCTTTTAATCTCCCACACTACAAGCAAAGCAATAAAGCCGCTAAGAAATAATGGGTTACTGAGTGTGAAAGAATATGAGAAATATAATACGATAACATTCAGGAGCGAAAATGGCCAAGAATTTGGACGATTGTTATGTTGGCGTTATATGTTCAGTTGATTCGTCATTATTTTAAATTAAAAATGTTATTCACTATAAACATATAACAATAAGTGTTATGAAGTATGATTTCATATTTTATCTGTTCAGAGGTAGTCGAATAGCTAACATATCGAGTGCTTAATTTTTCAGCGAGTCCAAGTCGCTAACGAATGTGACACAAGGTCAGTTTAAAGTGGGTTTGACGGCAATGCCGCCAAAAAATTCACAAGCGCGCTGGCAACTTCCTTATTTTGACGACAACTCAATCGCCAGTCAATAATAAACCCATCTCCCTGCTGAATAAGACGTGCTGCCAGGTGGGGATGGACCCTATATTCATTTTGTTTATTTATTATTATTATTATTATTATTATTAGAGCCGTTGGTGTCTGTTGGATTTTAAATAATCCTATCCGATTAGATCTCTCTTTCTTTTCTATTAGCTCATATAACGTATTGCGTTGCTCTATAGCAGTTTCTTTATTATCTATTCTGTTTCTATCTATCTATCTCTATATCTATCTATCGCAGGTTGTTTATTATCTATCTATCTATCTATCTATCTATCTATCTATCTATCTATCTATCTATCTATCGAGCAGTTTTGTTTATTATCTATCTATCGAGCAGTTTTGTTCATTATCTATCTATCTCTGATTCTATCTATCTATCTATCTATCTATCTATCTATCTATCTATCTATCTATCTAGCAGTTTTGTTTATTATCTATCTATCTCAGTTTGATTCTATCTATCTATCTATCTATCTATCTATCTATCTATCTATCTATGTTTATATCTATTTCTGTTTATAACTATCCCTTTCTTTCTCTCTCTCAATCTCTCTCCTTATATATATATATATATATATATATATATATATATATATATATATATTGAGAGAGAAAAAAAGTGGAGATTGCGTGAGAGCCAGATATGTGTAATTTTACAGTGTATGTTTATAAGTATTTGATACTTTGTAAAACGCTTAAATGGCACGAGAATTCAACTCTGTCAATAATTGATTCTGTCTTTTTCATTCTCTAAAGTCGTTTCTTGTTACAGGATTACTCCAAGATCCAGACCAATGGATAAATACCCAAACATCTACTAATTATCTCGTCTCCTAGCTTAAAAATCCAATTATCGTCACGTGGTTCCACTCATTTTCTGATGCGTCATTGTCCGGCAGACAAACCTATTTAAATCGTTGAGTGGTTTACCCAATCTCTTGCTTCTGGTAATCTTTGTTCAGTAGGTTGGGATAGATAGATGTTTATACCGACGAGATAGTCTTGTCTTCCTGCACGTAAATAAAAGGTACATTCTATTGAAATATCTTTATTCAGTTAGTAATGCTTACTTTAAATCCTGATCATTGAAATACTCTTGACTTTATTTTAAAGGCTGCTTTAGAGTAAATTCTTTACGATGTACTTCTACTTGTGAAATATTTCTGTGGTAAAATCGGTGAATTAAAACCAATCTTCCAGTACATGTTGCATTGATTTCTCATTACTAATTCCTTTTCTTAATACTACAGGTATTTTCATTCTAATTTTAGTTACAGTTTATGACTATTTGCAGAAAACGGCAGATATATGCAGAATTATATAAAAATGATTTGGAATTTAGTACTTATAGAACAAGGTTAAAAGTTTACTATTGTGGATAGTCATGATCGCCTGTATTCTTAAGGGACACGACCCATAGAAGAAGAAGAGGAATGGACAAAGAAAAAGAATAATGAGGAAGACGAGGAGAAGAAGAAAATACGGTAGAAAATGAAAAGAAGTATAAGCAGGAGAACATGATGATAAGGAGAAAAAATGAGAATAGAAGAAGAAGAAAAGATGGAGGAGTTGGAAAAGAAGAAGGAATAAGAAGAAAAGAAGGAAGAGAAGAAAAAAGCAAAGAAGCAAGAGGAATAGAAGAAGAAGAAGAAGAAGAAGAAGAAGAAGAAGAAGAAGAAGAAGGAAAAAAGAAGCAGAAGAAAAGAAGGAAAAGAAGAAAGGGTAGAAGAAGAAGAAAAGAAGAAAAGGGGAAAAAGAAGAAGAAACAATAGGAGAAGAAGAAAAGAAGAAGAAGAAGAAAAGAAGGAAAAGAAAGAGAAAAAGAAGAAAGATTAGGAGAAGGAGAAAAGAATAATAAGAAGACAAGAAGGAAAAAAAGAAGGAGGAGAAGAAGAAGAAATAGTAAAAGAATAAGAAGAAAAGATGAAGGGGAGAAGAAGAAAGTGTAGGAGAATAATAAGAAAATAAGAAAGGGAAGAAGAAGAAGAAAAAAAGAGTAGAAGATTAAAAAGAAAAGAAGAAAGGGGAGAAGAAAGAGGTTTTCGAAAACGACCTTTATTAAAATTAATATAATATTAGATTGTGTTATAAAATTATATTCATTTATATCCTCTTTAATCCTTTATTGTATTCAATTTTATATATTCGCCATTTTTTTTTTATTTGATGAGGTACATTTTGTTGTGTTGTAATGGCTAGCAAGCTTGTCACGCCAGATAAATTACGACTGAGTATGTGTGTTCAATCCTCACTTGGTGCTCTATTCATTGGGCTTTGTTTCACATCTATGCCACGCTTAGTAAATCTCTATATGTCCGCCATTTTGGTTACCATTTATCAAGCAGTTTTTCGATACTATTTTTCTTACTAAAATTCCACTGGTACAAAAAAGAAAGATTTTTGAAGAAAACTGATTTTGGTTTATACTAAATCAAATTCCCCATCAAAGCGTTTCGCAGCGATAGGAGGACAGATATTTTAAGAAGAGTTTAGTGCTTTTTTTCTTTGTTCTTAAGTTTCCTGTTTCTTAATATTTTGCTTAGCTTATAGAAGTCCTCTTGCACTGTCCCAAATACGGATTTCGGTGACGAATTTTCCTTCCCCTGTTAAAAAATTTCCTAAATATGTAATTATTTTTACTTACTTGATTTTGCTTTCTCCAGTTCGTAGTTGGATATTCCTTTTGATGATAACCATACATTCTGTTCGTTTATAATTAACGTTCATTCCGTTGTTCTCGCCCTATTTTACTAAATCCTGTAGGAGTTCTTGTAGTTTAATTTCTGTCCTATCTGTATATATAATATTGTTAACACTGTAGCCGCCAAAAATTAATTTTGGTAGGACTTCAAGATTGCCTCACGGTAAACGTTAAATAAGTCCGAGGAGAAAACATTTCCTTGTTTTACGTTCGTTTCTATTTTTGTGTATTTATTGAATTCTATTTTCTAATAGCCTACTGTATATGTTCTATCTAAAATATATACAGTAGGCTATTAGCATATTATATATGTTCTGGATTTCTTTTTAAAAACTTAACCGCCACGTCACATTTTTTTTTTTGCTGACGCGTTTAGACTAAAGATATAATAATGCGTGTGGTGATGTAGAATATGAAGGAATTGGAAAAGTTTTAGCGAACCTCGTAAAAAGATTTGAAGAATAGAGAGCTCGAGAAAGAATCGAAGTCATCTCGATGACATTATGATTAAAATCAGCAAGAATAATGAGCCACCCGCTGAAATACTGTGGAGACTGTCTGTAATTTGATCTCCAGCGAGTGCCACCAGGTATGACAAGTGCAAAACCTTAACGAGTGCATTAATAGTTTTAATAAGATGAGGAACAACAAATTAGCGAATACAAGATGGTGAACAAGAAGATAATGAGCAAAGGAGAAGAAGAAGAAGAAGAAAATGACGCTGAAGGAAAATAGAATTAACACAATTAAGGTGAATAAGACGCGAAAAAAAAAGGGAAGATTACGATAAACAACAAAAGAAAAACAAGAGAAAAGTATAAAGTGTGAGAGAAGGAATAAGGAATCAAAGAAAATGGAAAAGAAAAAGCAGAAAACGAAGACGACGTTGAGGACGAAGAAGAAGAAAGGGAAAAGAATAGAAGAGGAAGAAGAAGAAGAAGAAGAAGAAGAAGAAGAAGAAAGGGAAAAGAATTGTAGAAGAAGAAGAAGAAGAAAAAGTGAAAAAATTTGGAGAAGAAGAAGAAGAAAGGGAAAAGAATTGTAGAAGAAGAAGAAGAAGAAGAAGAAGAAGAAAGGGAAAAGAATTGTAGAAAAAGAAGAAGAAGAAGAAGAAGAAAAAATGAAAAAGAATTGAAGAAGAAGAAGAAAAAGGGAAAAGAATTGAAGAAGAAGAAGAAAAAAGGGAAAAGAATTGAAGAAGAAGAAGAAGAAAAAGTGAAAAAATTTGGAGAAGAAGAAGAAGAAAGGGAAAATAATTGTAGAAGAAGAAGAAGAAGAAGAAGAAGAAGAAATGGAAAACAATTGGAGAAGAAGAAGAAAAGGAAAATAATTGAAGAAGAAGAAGAAGAAGAAGAAGAAGAAGAAGAAGAAGAAATGGAAAACAATTGGAGAAGAAGAAGAAGAAGAAAGGGAAAAGAATTGTAGAAGAAGAAGAAGAAGAAGAAGAAGAAGAAGAAGAAGAAGAAGAAGAAGAAATGGAAAACAATTGGAGAAGAAGAAGAAAAGGAAAATAATTGAAGAAGAAGAAGAAGAAGAATAAAGAAGAAAGGGAAAAGAATTGAAGAAGAAGAAGAAGAAGAAGAAGAAGAAGAAAGGGAAAAGAATTGTAGGAGGAGAAGAAGAAGAAGAAGAAGAAGAAGAAGAAGAAGAAGAAGAAGAAGAAGAAGAAATGGAAAAGAATTGAAAAAGAAGAATAAAAATAATAAGAAGAAGAAAGGCGAAAGTATTGAAGAGAAGAATAAAAACAAGAAGGAAAAAAACAATGGGATAGATTACGTAGCTGTAGTAGATGATGATGATGACGATGTAGAAGAAGCTGCAGACGATGATGATAATGATACAGAAGAAAAAGAAAGGTAAAATTACTGAAATGAATAGTTACAAGAAATCGGGAGAGGAGAGAGAGAGAGAGAGAGAGAGAGAGAGAGAGAGAGAGAGAGGTGGGAGAGAGAAGAAGAAGAAGAAGAAGAAGAAGAAGAAGAAGAAGAAGAAGAAGAAGAAGAAATTAGAGACAGATATAGCAAGAAAACACACAAAATGAGAAAGAAGTTACGAAGAAGATGAAGACGACGGAAAATAAGAAATAAAAGGAGGGATACGAGTGAAGAGCTAATCCTGAACAAATCAGCGAAAGAAGGAACAATAACTACAGGGGCAACAGTTTTGGGAAGAAGTCAATGCAGCTAACACTGTTATCGAGAGCCACACATGAAACTTATAAATAATCAGCGTTCCAGAAACCAATACTCTACAATTCATATTGATTTGGCTAGACTGTCATTAATCATTATTAAGAATCGATCAGTAAACAAGTTTCTTTCGATAGAATGTCTAAGGGAACTTTAATGAGAACAAATGCATTCTTTTTTCTTTCGAAATTTCCAAGGAATTTCTCATATCTGGTCTATGTCTTTACACATACAATGCAAACATAAAAACAAAATATGAGATTGATTTGATTTTTACAGCTTATCAAATCTTTGTGGGTTATTTACAGTCGAAATATATTTTAGATTGTAAGAATACTTTTTTTGTGTTTGCGAGCGAATATTGCATTCACAGGTTTTTGAGAATAACGATTTTTTTGGAAGATAACAATGACTTTTTCCAGATACAATTCCTGTTATTTAATCCCAAATTAGTGGAGAGTAGAGGTATATTCATGAATTATGTAAGTGTATTCGCACGTAAGTGGATGCAACAAGCTAAATTGCAAATTAGAACTCGTACCTCCAATTTCTCATTTCGATCCGCTACAAATTAGACCACCCGCACATACATAAAAATGGATTAATCATCGAAGATGTAAACTAAATATTACTACAAGGATGCACAGCAGAGATTTCTCAGAGATAGAAACTATAATGTGAAGAAGGGTTATTTAGTTAGTTTCTGTTCGTTTTTAAAAATGTAATTGTCGAGAAATTGATGTTTATAATTACTATAGTGTTCTGGGTATGACGATAGACTACATCCGGCATTAAGTTTGGGAGACAGGTGATTTTGAAGAGCGTGGAACTAAATCTTAATTTCTAACTTGACTCGTGATGGTGTCTCCTGTTAAAGTCTCAGCTATAGGACAAAAATAAATCCCGGAACAAAACACTATGAAATTATAAAAATGCATGTTTATAGTAAAAAAATCATGGAGTTCTAACTTCAAGACAAGAAAGAACAGAACTACATCAGATGAAACTGAGAAGTGGTCCATCTTACTGGCTAGGAAGAGATCCCGGCATGCATCTGTACACTTTCTCTATAAATTTGGGGAGGGAGATGTTTTTTGCAGTCATTCGTAACGAACATTGAAGCAATAATGTGTCACTAATGACTTAATCTTTGCGATCGTCATGTGGTTGTAGGTAGCATAGTAGGAATTTATTTTCGTGCTTGCATTTTACAACGAGATCTGATCATTTGTTTTGCAATCTACCTTTGTTTCATATAAAATAATGTTCCCTACTTTAAATAAAAAATAATCTTTGTTTCATAGAGATTTAGGGCCGTCTATTTTGATATATTTTGTAATGCCATTAATCCCTGTTTATTGAAATATAAATATTTTAATGTTAAGCATCGTTTATTTTATATACATATATAAATTACAAATCCCGTCTATTTTAAATGCAACATATACTTTAAAACTGTAATAGCTTTATAATATATAGACAGCGCCAGCAATGCGCTAACCAGATATTTTATTAAAATTTAATTTATGTAACAGTCAGCTTCTACTCAGCACCTGAATATTGGCGTGTGCATGAAACTCTGAGTCGTGTTACTGATAAGGGACGATATGTATATTTATACTTAATAGCTTTTTATATTACATCGAGCATTGTGTTATTAACACCAACAATCTATGCGATATATATGTTTGTGTGTGTGTGAGAGAGGTACTACAAAGTTAGTACCCTGACCAAATATAACGCTACCAATATTTTAAAATTTGGTGTTTTAACAGCAACTTATTTTCGGATATATATATATATATTTATATATATATATATATATATATATATATATATATATATATATATATATATGTGTGTATGTGTGTGTGTGAAAATATATAGGAAATAGGAAAGAACTCGTTAGGTAAATAATCCAAAGTTCTTTAGTATTTTTGTTATTATTTTTAAAAAATAGTTACTGATACAAAAGTAGAGCAGAAATATAATTATTTATTTGAAATATGATTTGAACAACACGCTACATAAGAGTAACATGAGAACATAACATGAGAACTCTTATGTAGCGTGTTGAATCATATTTATATATATATATATATATATATATATATATATATATCAGTTCAGTCTAAAATTGATACCGATACCATATAACCCATTACTACGTGCTACGTGAACGGATCATCCACGATTAAACCGGTTCCTTCACCACTCCATTGTGGTGAGGAAATTAGCTAAGTACCCAGCCGCATGAAAAACGATCCCTATGAAAAGGCGGAGCAAACTTGTAACATCGACGGACACTAACACAATGGCTAGTTTAGGCACAACAGCTATGTATGCAACCAATGTGGTGATGAAAAGATATCAATATGCGGGCCAAAGTCGAGTGATTTAATCAGTGGTATCAACAACGGGCGTTGTTATGGCCCGGAAAGAGACGGATTGTAACTGTTCTACTTGCGCAAGGCACGCAACACATAAATGAAAACCTGTCCGGTTTTTAGCCCAGATAGCAGGAGGTAATTGGTTAGGCGGTCTGCAGTTCATGATGTTTATGGTCCATGTCTTAAAATATGTTAAGTTTGTGAAGGAAAATGAATAAGGTCATGGGAAGGAGTGATGGTGTAACGTTATAGTTGGTTGTCACTAATAAAAAGTATTGAACCAATCCTCTGCTGTTTTTTTTTTAAATTGATTGTCAGAATATGTACGTATTAAAGTTAATGAACTTTTTGACACTTAATGAACCCAACCTATAATATCGCACAAAATAGAGATTGTATATATATATATATATATATATATATAAAAGAAATATGTTGTAGTGGTTCCAATGAGAGAAAAGTATGTATATTAAAAAAGAAGGGGTGCCGCAAACGTTTTTGGTTATAATGTGGATTTATTGAGAAAAAATAATATACTTTGTTTTACATAATTTCACGACACGTGTTTCTGGTCTGGTCTCGCAACCGTCTTCAGGTGAAAGTGGAGATTTTTACATATTATTAAAAATAATTAATGTTCAATGTGGAATATTCTCGATATGAGACATTCTGTTTGTGTGTTGGCAATCCGAATTTTCTTTCTAGAATTGTCAATGAAGAGTTCTGCGTGAAGGGTCATAAAACAATTAAGGTTTGTCCAGCGAGTAGTTATCGGCATTTAATCTTTTAATGTTTTAGTGACCTCTATGTGCTCTTGGATCTGTTTCTATTTTGGCGTGTTCCTGTCAGCATGCGTGTATATATGCGTGCGTCTATTTCCTTACTTCGGGGAATTCGTAAACTTATTTCTACTTATACACGCATACACACACATACGCACATACACACACTATCCCACCACAAGTAGTCAGTACACACACATATACACACATATTTCCCAAGCTACATGGAACCAGTACACACACACACACACACACACACACATACATACACGCACACACACACACACACACACGTACTTTTAAGTTGTCAATATCCGCATATACATACATAAATGTATGTATGTGTACATACACATATATATATATCCCCTCGTGTCTCCTGTATATGAGTGTGCGTCCATGTATGTGAGCGATCATTGTATTTGGTCACCCTGTGTGCATGTTTTTTTTTTTTTTTTTTGTGGGGAGGTTACGATCTATTCAGTTCGGGTTTGAATTTGTCTATAAAGTTTTTTTTTCCTGTATTTGTAGATACGAGTAATTGTCTGTTTGATATATCGGCATGATATTAAACTTACCCTGGTTACATTTGAAAATGTGTTGTGATACAAAAAAGTTTTCTGTTGTCTGTCAATTTTATATTGCTTTTGTGTAGGGAGACCCTGTTGTTCAGTTGTTGGCTGATGCCTATATATGACTTCTTACATTTTGTGCATTTAAGCATAAACTACATTTTTGAGTTGCAGTTTAAGTTTTTGTTTATTGTGAATGTTTTTTTGGTTTTCAAAAGTGTAGGAGTTTCCTTCTATAATGATGTCACAAACTCCACATCTTTTTTGTTGCATTTTTGTGACTCCCTGTATTTTGTGTTGACTAAATTTAGATGAGGTTAATATGTGTTTTAGGTTTCTAGATTGGCGTTTGCTCTTAATTATTTTGTTGTTTTTAGTATATTATTCAGTTTATTATTCTTGCTAAGTAAATCTAGATTTTTTGTGATTTCTGGGAATATTTCTGATTGTTTTTTGTTGTACGTTGAGACATATGCTAGAGTTTGTTCGACGTTACGTTTCTTTTTATTTCTAAGTTGGTCTAGAGGAATTTCTTTCATGAGTTCAATACCTTTGTTTATTAGTGTTGTGGGGTAGCCTCGTTTTTGAGAAATAATATATATATATATATACTACAGACATATTTTATTATTTTATTAATTTCTTTATTAATTTATATATATATATGCATATGTATATATATATATATATATATATATATATATATTAAGAAGTTAATAAAATGTGGTTATATATATATATATATATATAAATATAAATATATATATATATATATATATACTACAGATATATTTTATTAATTTTTTTTAGTATATATATATATATATATATATATATATATATAAATATATTTAAGAAAAATGTGTCTATATATATATATATATATATATATATATATATATATATATATATATATATATATATATATATATATATATATATATATATATATATATATATATACTAGGTATATTTTATTAAATTCAACCGACAACGTTTGTTTAATTTTTTTTTATTATAGATTTGCAATTTACAGTAAATTGAAATAATATAATAAAACATTAAACGGACAGAAGTTGTCAGTAGAATTTAATAAAACTTGTTTATTGAATTCTTTAATAAAATTTGTTTTATTGAATTCTTGAATTCAGCTAATATATATGTGTGTGTGTGTCTGTGTCTGTGTGTGCGTATGTTTCTGTGTGTATTTGTGAGTGCACATCTGGAGTGAATTAGAAAGTGAGGGAGGATGATGGATGTATAGATTTGTTTTGAACTTAAAAATCATTCATGGTTACGTATTTGGTAGGACACTGACAGTTTGTGTAAGCCGTTCCCACAGTTCAGTTTTTTGACGTGAGCGGCGACCCGTAATACATGGAGACGGAAAACTTGTTGTACAGCAATCCATGTCTCTGGTGTATAAGTGCTCATGTAACAGTTACCATTCCACTTTGGTCCTTATTTATGCTAGACGGGTGACTGAAGACGCCCGATCTGATTAAACGGTTAGTCAAGCCTTAACACTTATATAATTATGCCAGACAATGGCAGGCAAAATGAGCACATAGCGTTCTAACATGCCATCCTTCATTATTTTAAAAGTGTTTGAATGCGGTGGCAGAGGGTTAACCAAGACGAAAAGAAAAGTAATTGACCACTGTTTCCTCTTAAGATATCAGTTCTATTATTCACTGCCAAGGAAAATACTATATATATATATATATATATATATATATATATATATATATATATATATATATATATATATATATATATGAAACACTTCATATGGTTGCCTTTCATTTCGAAAAAAGAACTTGATAAATTGTGATTTTAAAGATGGAATATATATTTTTATATATATATATATATATATATATATATATATATTTATGGTCACTGTATTCGAGGATACCTGTCTATTAGGTCGACTAGCCAATCATGTGTTTTCAACACCAACAGAGCCCATTAGCGTGATAAACAATTTAAAAGGTATGATTTTCAAGCACATTCCAAACGTGCCGCACGCTGGAACTGACCTCGATCCATTCCGACAACATCAAGGTCTCCTTCCTGACAATTCGAACCTGTGTCTCAAGAAAGAAACGAACGTTCTAACCAAACGTCCCAATGAATTTTATATATATATATATATATATATATATATATATATATATATATATATATATATATATATATATATATATATATATATATATATATATATAATATATATATATATATATATATATATATATATATATATATATATATATATATATATATATATATATATCTTGGCCACAGACCAACTACAAATATAAGTTCGCAGTGTCCGTGTCTGTTCTATTATAACTTACCTGGAAATCTAGACAGAAGAATTTGTCTTGTAAAGTTCTTTTTATATATATATATATATATATATATATATATATGTGTGTGTGTGTGTGTGTGTGTGTGTGTGTGTGACTGCCTTTATTAATTATTGTTGAACTGGTCACACATTGGCTCATGACATTCCTTTGTGGGGTCCTGGTTTTGTAGTTTGCTGCCTGCTGCTTCCAATTGGTCCAGAATTAGTACGGACTCTTTGGTAGCACTTAGAGAGGCCGCTTCAAACAACAGTCGCATAATATCGTGGTATCTGTAGTGGGTATTTTTCCATGCATGTATTTCTGGTGGGCAACCCTGAGGCCACTTTACGCGCTGCTCTCAGTCACGCAGTTGCTGATCCGTATTGTTATTGACGACAAATAGTGAGAAGTATGGTGGTTATTTTCCTCTCTCCTCAAAACATATCTCATGGAAATCACAACATAAAGAACTTAAACTAAACCTACTAACAAAACAAAAAACCCCAAAAACCTACCCCACCATCTCAAGGCCGCCAACTACTTTTTAATATCCTTCCATTTTGAGCTACTAAACTCTGTCAGCTATCTATTTTTCTTTATCACTCCCCATCTTCCTAAGTATTCAGTATGTTAGAAACAATAAGCTGACGCTATTGAAAAGGCGCTTTCTCTCAATCCATATGCGAACATTTTTGTCTTCATTAATTTTAATGGTTACCACGATACGTGACTGAAACATTCCAAAGGTACTGACGTTATCGGTATATAGAAATTAAATTTTTCCATTGCCCAACTCAAATTTTGTACGTCCTGGGTATGACGATAAACTACATCCGCGTCCTGGGTATGACGATAAACTACATCCGCGTCCTGGGTATGGCGATAAACTACATCCGCGTCCTGGGTATGGCGATAAACTACATCCGCGTCCTGGGTATGGCGATAAACTACATCCGCGTCCTGGGTACGACGATAAAATACATCCGCGTCCTGGGTACGGCGATAAACTACATCCAACAGTAAGGCCTCAGATAATGTTTCGGAAAAGTAATGTTGCTGCTAGTTTTGAAACAATAATGTTGCCAGCTATCCGTTTTTGAAACAATAATGTAATAAAATTTTGTAAAAATGATGTTGCCTGCTATGAAAATTTTTGAAACAATAATGTTGCCCGCTAACGTTTTTTGAAAACAATAATGTTAAGTTTTTGAAACAATAATGTTGTTTTTTTTTGACTTTTAAAGTCACTCAAAATAATTTTCGGCATAAAGTGACCACTAAAGTTGAGATGCCGTTAAACAGAACAATCAACAATCAACAATCAAATGGAAATTCTTGACTTAAACAAAAAATACCTAGGATTATTTTGCAGTGTGCAAACAAATAAACTCTATCTTGCTAAAAATGTTCCATACAAAATAGGCATTTAAAATTCATATATTTGGCATATATATATATAAACTGGATTTGGCATTAAATAACCCACAGTGGTTGATATGCCATAAAACCCAAATAAAACAAACAATCAAATTGTGTACTTCCCTACATTTTCCCTAGCCAAACCGAGCAACAACCTTCTCTACTGGATATATTTCCAACCTCCTCTCCTCGTTGCTGTCGACCACTGTGGTAGTTATTGATATCTCCTTCCAGATATCCGTTAAACAGGAACCCCTTATCCCTAAGACCGTTAATGATTTGGACTCATTCCGGAATTTTCTTCGAGACGAGCCTTGGACTGTCAACTTCCCAACTGAAAAGTTTTCTTTCTGGGTCAAAGCCGACATGGACGCTTTCATCCATTCTCGGAAATACCAGATGAAACCGAAATCCTCTTTAGGGTTCACACCAGCATGCTCGGCCGTCATAACTCAGAGTGGACACTATTTCCAGCTATACTAGCGTGACAGCTCTCTTCAGGCGCCTATTTGCTACTGGTCGTAAAAAATGTAAGCGATTCCTCGAAGGAGCTAAGTCTTTGTTTGCTGAGAGAATGAAACACTACATAGCCTCTAAAACTTTGGCTTTCGTCATTACGGACGTATCTGTAATAGAGTACTAAATAAGTAAAATGCCTCTATTTCCCCTTCTTCAATCGATTTGAGATTTTATCATTCTCTGCTGTAAAGCTGAATGCTTTGCCCATAAATTCTCCTTAAAATCTAATCTTGACTCATCTAGACTATCTCTGCCTAACTTTCTATTTAGAACGGATTCCGTGCTGAGAGATATGTCTACAACCCTTTCCATGGTCTCCGCTATCATCTCTAACCTTGATCCACGCAAAGCATCTGGAACGAATGATATCACTGTAATAGTCATTAAAGAGTGTGCTCCCGAACTGGCTCCTGTTCTCTCTAAACTGTACAATAAATGGCCCGCTGCCTCCTGCTTTACTGCCTGCTAGAGGACATCGTCTTCGATATCAGTTTTTAAGAACTCTGGTGAACCGTCCGACCCATCTAACTATCGATCTGTTAGCATTCTACCTCTTTTTGAGAAACTCCTAGAGGCCCTAATCAATGATTAACTGGTTCATCATATCTCATCGCAGGAAATTTTCTCATACAAGCAATACGATTTTCGTTTCTCCAGGTCAACCGCTGATATACTAACGATAATTGCGGAAAGAGTCTACCGTACTCTAGATAAAAACGGTGACATTAAAGTTATGTCCGACGTCGTTTCGGTGTAAGACGAGAGAATTTGAAATTTCACCACATTTTAACTTTAAAAGAGGTAACACTTTGTTTTTAAATTTCCGTAAAAATGATTTAATCACCAGTTATTTACCATTGCCTCACGAAATACATAGTATTGAAACATGAAAGCTTTACTGTAGCGATTTCAAAATGTTTTTAATAAAATTACTTACAATAAAATAATAATATATATATCTATCAATCTATATCTATATATATATTTATATATATATTCATATGTATATGTATATTTATATATATATATATATATATATATTTATGCATATATATGTATATGTATGAATACACACATATATATACATGTTTCGTTAACGACTGACATGTTACTGCAATTAAGCTTATTTAATTTTCGTTGTGTTCATACAAATATTTACTTTTCTGAGATATACATGTATGTGTATACATATGTATATATATGTACACACACATATATATATATACAAATATATATGTAAACATGTATATGTATCTATATATATATATATATATATATATATATATATATATATATATATATATGTCTTAAGACATTTTTATGTTTAACATGTTTTTTATAGATACACATATTTAAGTAAATGCTCCGTTTATAATAAACAATATTAAATAACATTTACCGGCCTGAATGTCCGAGAAAATTTTTGTCTGACCTGTTTTTACCGATTTCACCATAGAGGATCGATCGGTTAGCAAGGTCGAATTTACTGCTTTTAAAATTCAATCATCCAAGAATCTCTCACGCACACTCATGGCGTATCAAATGTAAACAAATGACGTCACATATTACGAAATGGACAAAGTCCGACAATTATTTTAAGACATTTTTATGTTCAACATTCTTTATATATATATATATATATATATATATATATATATATATATATATATATATATATGTATATATATATTTATACATATATGTATGTATATATATATATATATATATATATATATATATATATATATATATATATAATTATATATATATATACATATATATACGGATATATAGATAATTATATATATATATATATATATATATATATTACATATATATATATATATATATATATATATATATATATATATATACAACGAAATTCTATTAAATTACACTGTCAAAGTCTGGTTATTCATCTTTATAATACATTTTTCCAAATTTCGAATATTGTTGTGCATCGGGATTCAAGTTATGAATAGATTGTGCAACGTTCATATTTCTTCTGGCATATTCAATTATTTCGATCCTCATAGTCATTGTCAAGAACTTCGTGTTGTTAGTATGTTAAGGAAATTGTTTTGACTGAATTCTTCCCTTTTTTAGAAATATAAAAGACAATCTGTACTGTTTTTATTTTGTCATGATACTCTGAAAAAAAAATGAATTTTATTTCACCAAAATGATTCTTTGCAAGACAAAACATTATTATCGTTATGCATAAGAACACTTTATTTTTTACTTTAACAATATCATGTTAAACATTTCATTTTAAGTAATATGAACTTGTTCTTTTGTTTATTCATTTGATATTCATTCATTCTAAGATTTCTATCTCCGACATTGTTTCTCTTGTAATTTAATAAGAAGAGAAGATATATACTGAAGTTCACAGTTGTATGTTACAATACGTTGATTCACTGTCAGTGCAACTTCGTTTGAGTGCATTCCGTACATGCAAGCGCATCCCAAACAACATTTTTCCAGCATGTTCCATCATCATATATTAAATGTTAATTCGTTTCATTTTCGTATGTTTTTTTCACCAAATTTCGTGATATTTGGCCGATAATAATCTTGTATTCTACCGGAACTTCCCCAAGTACAATTGTGATTCGAAACATGCCGTTTTAATAAATTTACAATTGATGTAATTTACATAGATGAAGATGCATTAAAAATTCCTTGGTCGACAAATCTGTTATGATTAATATACGATCGGCTTATTAGACTTTGCCTCCAGTCTATATAATAAATGACAATTTGTCACGCCTTTTCAGTGAAAGGGACACAGCTCTCATCATTTTATCTCCTTCTTCTATATAATAAATGCCAATGTCAGTCTTTCAGTATGTCACACTTTTCCAATGAAAGAGACACAACTCTCTATCTTTCAATAGCTCATATTACACACATTTTGATTCCCAAATTTTCATTACCGCGATTGTTTTTGGTGTCTTTTTACGTGATTTTTTGTGACGATATTTTTGTACAATAACAATTTTTATAACTTGGAAATAAATTTTGGAATAATTGCAATTAATTGCGAAATCAAAGTTCAACCTCTCGTCAACTTTCTCTTAAAGAACAATGCAAAACAGATACTAGTTAACAATGGTTTTCTTAACTACCTCATGGACCACCTCATCAACTTTTTCTTTCCAAAGGAAATAATAACGAACTCAGACAAAAACAATAATATAAGTATTTTTAAAAAAGCCACATGTAATAACAACTATAAGCAAAATGAATCTTCACTTAGAAATATCACAAAGAAATACACTATCTCATTTGACTTGAAGAAAAATAAATTATCTATTACAAAAAATTCAAGAGAGCAAACCTTATCCTGAAAAATAGCAACACACGTGCAAAATCAAAGCTACAGAAAACTAACATTATTTAATGCCGCTTAATGAACTATCAAACCACACTCATAAATAGTTACATCGATCACACTGTTACATGACTATGTAGAGGATTTAAGTTACATCTATCCGACCAAAGCTCCATTGGAAGTTATTTAAACACGCACACAGAATTAACAAACTCCATCTGAAACATTTTAGTAGAGAATACAGGCAAAATAACCTCATCCACATGTAAAAAAAAAAGATTAAAATTAATGAAAGTCCTAATAATAAAAAAAGAAAAAGCTAACAGTCACCATGATTACGGCCACAATATGCTGACCGTGTTTCGAAAAAAACATTTATATATAAAAAAATTTTATTATATATATATATATATATATATATATATATATATATATATCTGTGTGTATATATATATATATATATATATATTGTATATATATATTTAGGTATTTAGCATCTTTTCATTCATACACGTTTCATTAAATAATATAGACAAGAGTTGTCTATTTATTTTATGTAGATTTTTTTCGTAACATCTGATAAATTTAATAACATTATCGTTGAACGAAGAAAGAAATTCACAATAGTGATCCATATTTTTTAATACAATCTAAGCTTTCGGCTTACTTAAGCCATTATCAAAGATGTCAATTACAACATATTAAACAAAATACGGACACGACAGTGATGATAGTCTGTGATTGTTTATATAGATGATTTCTAAGCAACGATAAACACGTGCAAATAAGACGCTAGAAGCGAAAATCACACCGCATCTCATGACGTCACACATGAACACACGAGAGTGAATTGGAGAAGTATGAAGTATGGAAAGCCGTTGGTATAAACCAATGGCTTCTGTTAATTGCTATTTTGTAGTAATATGGGCATTCGCTCTTGTAGTTAAGTGTACATGAATTTATGCTTGTAGGTTTTTTGTATGACGAAATAGTAAATTTGTTATTATTTGTGTTTATCAATATGTCAAGGAAGGGGATTTTATTATTAGTATTGAGTTCATATGTGAATTTAAGTGACGTCATGAAATGCGGTGCGATTTTCGTTTCTAGCGTCTTATAGCGTGTGTTTATCGTTGCTTAGAGATCATCTGTGTAAACAATGACAGACTATCATCACTGTCTTGGCTGTATATTGTTTAATATATATATATATATATATATATATATATATATATATATATATATATTTGGTTGATAGATGTGAGTTTGTGACCCTTTTAAAAATTAAAAAATAAAATATTTTCATAATATGACATGGATACATTCACGAGACATTAACGAGACATTTCCGCCACACTTCCAATGTTTAAATCTCAACATTTCAACATACAAATGCGTATGTATAGACATAACACCACCCGTATACATACATGTGTCATAGCCGAAACTGCCCACATACGTTTATATATGTATGAGTCCCGACGGACGACCAAGTATGTATATGTGTCTGCAAATGTTTCCGTTAGTACGATGAATGACAAAACGACGATTTTTCCCCCACCACTTCCACAATAACACTAATACACGCAATCTACATAAACCCAAATTTTTAAAACATTAATCAGTTTGTCTGACGATCACTAAAGCGTGAAACCCAGGGTCACAAACTCACATCTATCCAACAAAATATGTTAGCTCTATCTCTGATATTGAGCGCTTTCTAATAAAGTACCGCGCATAATATAAAATAATTATACATATATATCTATTTATTTATATTTATATACACTTTTCACACACACACACACACACACACACACACACACACACACACACATATATATATATATATATCACAATTAAATTTGAATTTCTTTCTCGAAATAAAATGCAGTTTTGCGAAGCTTTTTAATACAATACATATATATACAGATATACAAACTAACGTTTGGATGGGTAGGAAATAATGCGAGACAAAATATATATATATATATATATATATATATATATATATAATGTATAACCGCTCGGTGTAACCGTAAGTTCTATACTAACAGTTTCTTCTCTTGCAATTCTCGCTTGTCGATGTCTCTTCTGGTTTATTGCTTTCTCGTTAATTTTGATCCTCATCAATTTAATTGTAATGTCATTATCTTCAATATTCTTACTTCCATGTTTTTTTTATTATTCTCTTTCTTTATTAATGGTTTTTACTTTTACCCTCTTCTTCCATAATCATTAGCAAAATTCGTCTTGGAGACATATTAACTTGTTTTGGTATGAAATAATAAGAACAAAATATAGAGGCAAATATGCAAGTAACCTAAATTCATCAAGAATAATGTGTTATAAAAATGTACTTACTCCTTTTTTGAAATTATTTTGAAAGATGCCTAAAATATCTGGCGAGATATGATAGTTTGAAAAATCTCTTCAAATTCCTCAGATTTTGACTGTTACTTCGCAAGAGTCAAAAGAAAGGTAACATTTTAAAATCATTCATTTATCAGATCAATATTAAAAATAAAAATGGCTTATTTTGAGGAAGACTTTTGGCGAAAAAAAAAAAGTTATTTCCTTATGGAATCGTGATAGCAAAAACTAAAAGAAAGGTAAAAAACAAAAAAAAAGTCGTGAAAATGATAAGATACGACAGATCAGATATTTGGAAAGAAATCTACGCTCATGTCTCTATCCGCAAATGAGTTGCTTTTACCATTTGTGCTTATAGTAATATTAATATATCTTTCTATGCGTTTGCTTGTCTTCACTTTGGTGTTGCGGAAATTTTATAGCGGAACCTATTTTTCTCTCGTAAACAGAAATTGCCTTTGGAATGTGTTGCCCTTTCATGATTAATGTATTGAAGATTGACATTTTCTTTAACAAAAAAAAACAAAAACAAAAAAACGTGTCGGCAATAATAACGACACTATAAGCTTTCACAAAAAAAAAATGAGATGCATCATATGAGCTTTATACCAAAAACTTTACTTTTATTTTGTCAGTCATTTGTGTTGCCATCTGCTTTCATTCGTTAATTTTTTTCTTTCCTGGTTTGCGATATTTGAATTGAATTTTAACATTCACCGCCGTTATAAATTCTTTGAGATCGCATTTAAATTAAAAGAATGATATATCCCTTCAAGTGATATTCAATAACGGTTCTCTTTACGTTACTTTACTTTTAATCAACACAGAGAACCGTTTCTGCCTGCGATCAGCATGGCTGATGTTAACCTCGAGGTGAACAATACTTTGCGTCTTGGAATCCCGTTTTCCACTGGCATGAAACGAAGGGACTATATCGAATCAATTGCTAGGTCTACTGCTAGAAGGAAGATAGTTCACTGTGTCATGACAGAAAGTTGTTTTTCTCTTAAGAGTCCATCTTGTATATTTACAAATCTACCATCTGTCCGTGCATTGAAACCCTTTTGCCATATCCGGTCTGCTTTTTCTGTTGCACATCTCGATATTCTAACAAAATTCAAAGAAGAATCTGGAATGTGATCGATCCTGACAGCGCATCTCGAATTCAATCACTTCATCACCGCCGACGTGACATGGCTTCTGTTGTGGATTCCGAGATGAAATTCGGTCTCCAATGAAGGATAAATGCAAGAATTAAAGATAAGAAATTAAATGTATTTACACAATAATACAAAGGGTAATACTGTTAGTAAATCTAGGAACGCGGTTAGTCGTAATACAGTCTCGAAGTAGGACTTTCTTAGGGTCGGGCGTGCTTGTAACTGTGACTTTTACAAGCAGTTACCTCACACTATTACTCTACCTCCAACTCAATCACACTCTCTATCTCCGTTTGTATATTCTGAATGACTGTGGGTATTTAACGGCAGCAGTCCCAGTAACACTTTGGTCGAGTCCACTCATATCAAAAAGGGGTGGACCCCATAACAGCTTCCTTCTGTGTTTTCTATATTTTCATATGCTTTTATTCCTTGGTGCCTTGACTATATGAATTTAAGCGTGCTACTAGAATAGCAACTAGGTCCCACCGTTTTACTGTTGAACTAGCTAGAGGCAACCGCAACTTCTGTTTTAACGATTCCTTTTCTCGGAATTCTCACAGCTAGAACTCACTTCCTATTTCTTCCTTCCCTGAACTATAATCTTAAAAAAAAAAAAAAACTCAATGCAACGTCAATCGCAATCTTCTATCTTCTTGAACCCCCAAAAAGCAGATTGTTCCCAAGGTAGAGTTTTTCCTTAAATATGGAACTGGTTGACATTGTATGCGGCCAAAGGATGATTTGGTTGAGACGAAACCGCGTGGGTCACATGTTGACCGGTGAATAACATCAGTTCATGTGACATATTCATGCGTCATGTTGTTAATATGTCAGACCTTGACACGAGACGCGTCTGCCCAGCCCAGTTACTATGTAGGTAGCAGAAACCTGCTCTCTTATTAACTGTACATCGTCTCACAACTACCAGCCTTCCCGTTTTCCCGATGGGAAATATTACTAGTAAGATCCTCTCTCTTTTAGCTCCTTACTCGAAGTCTCCTAACAGGCTGGATGTGGCACAAGACCTTTATTTAACGTGGTGCACCCCGAGACCATAATCACGGGCAAAATTTTCCCGTAGACGCTGTAAACACGGGGTCGTCTTTGTCTACCACCCCAAACGAGACTCTGTCTATCGGCATAGCCTCGTCTGAGTTCCTTCCTGTCCAAAGGCGGAGAATTCGACAAGACTCAGACCCGGCAGCGAACTACCCGCTAAGTTCTGCTCAGCTCGATATTTACCAGAAGCCTTCCTACGTGATCCGGCACAAGACCAGTTTTTAACGTGGAACATTCCAAGTGCGTCCGCTCGGGCAAAAAATCCCTGTAGACCCCGATTACACGGTGTCGAGTAGCTGTCTACTTCCTCTGGAGGCAGAGAGGTTCACAACAAATTCTGTACAACTTTCACTCTTTCAGTAAGAGAGCGTGCTATTTATCTCTTTAGATCGGTCCATTTTGTGGGGGTGCTCAATTACTCCACAACATCCCCCTTTTTGAATGTACTACTTCCTCTGGAAGTCCTGTTTTTGTCTTTTAGGGTTTATTTTAATAATCCTTGACATTTTCCTTTTTCGTTTACTCAACCATCTCTCGTCCAGGGCTACTAAAGGCATTGGTCCTCGAATAGGCCATAAATAACCTTCTTCGGTTCTTCCTTTTGAGTGAATTGAAAACCAATTATACACTTATATCACGCACAACGTTTTGATTGAATTCTTATGGATTGGACGTCTCAGTATGAGTACTACTCGACGTGCCGCTTATGTAGGCATCATGACTCCTGCCCTCCTCGAAAAAGCGCAGAGATGGATAGGTCCTGGCAGGGAAATGATGCAACTGGAGTGCGCAATCGGATCGCCAACCGCATGGCGTCCTGGTACGCAAAGACATCCAGGACATGACCCAGCTGAAAGCTGCTGCGTCAGGGAAGTGTATCGATCACCTCACAGCTTTTTTAAAGGCTGGAGATTTATCCTTGGCATTCTTACCTTAGTAAGATGTATCCATCCAGTCGTCAAGAGACATCAGAAACAGATAAGAAGAAGCTACTTGGACGATATGAATAACCAAAAAAAAAAAATATATATATATATATATATATATATATATATATATATATATGGGCGCCCAAGGTTAAAAAATGATCTTTTCCAATAAGCTATTTTTATTCATAACTAAAGAAGGAATATATGGAATCACGCCTCTCAAGCATAATAAGGTGAAAATGTAGACCCAAACGTTGATTACAATTACGTCGCTTTTAAAACGATGTATTTAATACGTCGTTACACATATGCACAGATTTGGGGGCATTCAAGTAATCATATACTTCAATTCATTCATATACAGTGTATATACAGAATATATATATATATATATATATATATATATATATATATATATATATATATATGTTATTATTATTATTATCATTAGTCGTAGTAGTCGTATTAGTAGTAGTAATCTTATAAGTATAAGAAATTATCCGCTTTCTGAAAACCTTCGGTGTCGTGATTTGCAAATAAGCAAAGTAATACAAAAGGTAAAAAAAGTAAAAAGAATGAGCCAAAAGCATCTACGTTAGTCGAAAATAATCGTCTAGCATGCAAGTACCAATCCCAAAGAAAAAAAAACCCGATACGAGTAAGCAAAATAACTAAATAAAGTGCACAATACAGTAAATAGAGCAGACCTATATATATATATATATATATATATATATATATATATATATATTGTGTATATTTAGGCAGAATTTTTTCATTGATGGATCTTTCATTAAATAATATAGACAAGTTTTGTCTATTTATTTTAATTAAGTTCCTTTCATACATTTAATTCCATATTTAATTTCTTTTCGGCTTACATATGCTATTATCAAAGATGATAATTACATTTCAATATATCCGCCAACACACGGCCAAAACAATAATGATTGTCTGTTTTTGATGCATGGAAAATTTCTAAGCAATATATAAAGATATATTGAAATGTAATTGTCATCTTTGATAATGGCTTATATAAGCCGAATGATTAGATTGGATTTAAACATGTATCAATATGGTGATTTCCTTTCGTCCTTCAATGATAATGTTATTAAGCTTATCAGACGATATGAAAGGAACTTAAAATAAAATGACAAAACTTGTCTATATTATTTAATGAAACATGCATTAATATATATATATATATATATATATATATATATATATATATATATATATGTGTGTGTGTGTGTGTGTGTATGTAAATTATCAGATATAACTAACATATATAAAATCACAAGAAAACTTATCTTAGCTGACACGTTTCGTCCTTTCACAGACTTGTTATTTATAACATATAAATTAATCCCAAACTAAAATAAATTAATTATTAATTGCATAAACCTTCATTTATTAGGCATTAAATTACGTCACTTAGCATCCTCCGTAATTTACTTACGCTTTTCAGTTAATCTGATTTAGCGTTTCTTGAAATTAAGACAAAAAGTTTGGAAAAGAAACGAAATTGTTACTTTTGTTTATAAATAATTGTTGCAAAAAAGAAACCCGTCCGCAAAGATATGATCACCATCACAACGGAATGCAGATTTTATCGCAGTTACAATAATTTTATTTTTGTAATTTACCTGTGAGGATGATCTTAGAAATGTTCAAAAGTAATTGGATCAGAAAAAACCACGGAACCTTCCATGAGGTGTCTTATCTTAACATCAAGAAACTGATTAGAGAATCGCGAAGGATCAGTATAAAAAAAGGAGATAAAATATGTCTATATTATTCAATGAAACTCACACACACGTATACATATATATATAAAGGTGTATGTTTGCGTTATATATATATATATATATATATATATATATATATATATATTTTTGTGTGCAGACATATACATAAACTTTTAGTTAGCTTAAAAGAGAATAGGTTTCCCCTTCGATTTTCGATTTAAAATGTTATGTTTAAAGGCTATGTTTATTTAGGTCCATTACATTCATGGTTAAGACTATCAAATGAGTCTATCGACATATTTACACGAACTAAAATTATATATTTGCCCTGTCATAATCAAACACATGTAGCCCCCTCTCCATTACCCTGGTAGTCCTCGGTAAGACGATAAACTACGCTGTATGATGGTCTATATCTGATGCGGCCCACTAGTCGGAAAAGGTTGCCCATACCTGGCTATAAGTAATATGACCATCAATGAATTTTATCGTAGAATTACCAACAAGACATTTTATTTGTAGTTGAATGCAAACAATAGCTTTAAAATGTATTTAGCTGAAGCCATACAATTGTGTTCAAAATATTTACATTTCGGAATTAAATAACCCATAGAAATCGATGTGACAAACCAAACCAAATCACTCTCTTTATCTCTCTCTCTCTCTCTCTCTTTATATATAAGGTGGACTCTCCCGTCGTATTCGACGTATGGGGGTCAAGCTGCTCAGTTTCTAGGAACAGCCAGATACCAGAACATATGATTTGATTATAGTGGTGAAGGCTTTTACAGAACCAACCACACTTTTTGAAGGACCGAAGACAGAGACCTGGTTCCCTACGTGCCACAAGGTTCCCATTTTTCCTTCTCCTAGACCAGTTGCCAGCCAAGGCTATAGAACCCAGTCTGTCCTGCTATTTACCCATAGCTGAATGGAGAAGAAGCTGATTAATACCTTTCCCAAGTATATTAGCACGTAAGTGAATGTAAGGATTCGACTGGAATTCAAGCTCGGATCTCTGATATATATATATATATATATATATATATATATATATATATATATATATGTGTGTATATATATATATATATATATATATATATATATATATATATATATATATATACATTAGTGGTAAATAAACACATACATATGCAAAATATATAAATATATATACATATATATATACATACACATTCATATATGTTTGTATAAAATATATTCTAAGAGGATAGAATCCAGGTAGAGCTCAATGTCCGGGACAGAGTAGTGATATAATAAAAAGGCTTAAATACTAACATGGAATATTAGTGTTTAAGCCTTTTTATTATATATATATATATATATATATATATATATATATATATATATATATAATATTAGTGGTAAATAAACACATACATATGCAAAATATATAAATATATATACATACATACATGCATACACATACATATATATTTGTATAAAAATAAATCCAAGAGGAAGAATCCAGGTAGAACTCAATGTCCAGGACAGAGTAAAGGATATATAAAAGGCAAATGATAATATTCATAATTTATTGATCGTAATAGATTCAATTATCAGACCTACAAATTCAAAAGAAAACAGAAAAAACCTTTTTTTCTTTTTTGAATTTGTAGATCTGATGAATTGGATCCTATTTACGATTCCAATGGAATAAATTATGACCATGGAATATTAGTGTTTAAGCCTTTTTATTATATATATATATATATATATATATATATATATTTTATAACATAGAGGGTAGAAAATTATATACATAGAGGGTAGAAAATTAAATCAGACAAAATAATTTCAATTGTTTTACTAAATTTTCCTTTCGAGAACCAATTAGTTTAGATGGTTACGATCGAAATGGTATTGATGAATGAGAAATGAGATGTGAATGGAAGAGAAGATTATATGAAACGGAGATTAGGAAGATAAAGAGAATAGATAATGACTGACCGTTGACTTGAAGAGGTGAAGATTAAAGTGCTCATGTAGACATTTACCCGACAATCTGCTCCAAAAAACGGCATTTCCCGGGGAAAAAAGCAATCTGACTGGAATACGGTTCTGCATAAAAAAAAATGTTTGTCCATCTCTGTACTTAGAGGGTAATAAATTAAACTAGTCAAAATAATTTCAGTTTTATTTTACTAAATATGACTGAATAAATTTAATTCTCGAGGGACAATTAATTTAGATGTTTACTATCGAACTGGTATTGATGAATGAGAAATGAGATATGAATGGAAGTGAAGATTATATATATATATATATATATATATATATATATATATATATATATATATATATATATATATATATACACGTCGAGTATGACCTTTGAATGCTCTCAATGCAATACTCGTCCGTGGCTTACAATGTCAAACCATGATTTTACATAAATTACTTAAAATGGGAGAAGACGTTCTACTGAATCAATACCATACATTAAACAAGAACAGCATGTATCCAAAAAGAAGAAAACAATCATCATCGTTGGACGCTGTCAAGTCGCTGGTGTTACGTCAGAGTTTCCCTTCTAGATATCTTTACGTCCGGTTCAACACTCCCAGGGCTCTTAACGTGCGCCTGGAGACCAACCCACGAATTTCTATATAGAGAGCTAATTAAACAATAATGAGCGTTTTTAACAGCTGCTTCTTTCGCTTTCAATTAAGGTTTCGAAGCTACCAAAACTGCCTGAAGCATTTGGTCCGTGTATGGTGAAGACGCCAATAAACAAAGAACTGCGCTGAAATGGTTTTCACGCTTCAGGTAGGTGTTCTTCGACAACGCAGGCTCAACGCAGGCTCAACGCGTTCCAGCCGGCCTGTTCAGTTCATTGAGGGCAGATTGATGAAGCACATCCACGAGGATCGAATGGCAATCTACTAGGAAATAGATCCAGTAGATCGAACGCTCTTCTGATACATTTGCCCGTCAGATTCACTCGATGTAGTAAAACTGTTGAAGAATAATACGTTTAAAATAAATGGCGCGGGGGTAAAAAAAAAGAACGAATTTATCTGTCAACCCTATATTATCTTTCTTGGATGTTAGTTGATGACGCATTGTCAACTTCAATGGACTCTGGACTCTTCTTCTTGTCTGTGCCTGGACGATCATTCTTCTCCATAACTACCTATGATTTGTGAACCATAACAATGTCTATCCTTTGAAAAACCTACCGCCAACCGTTTCGCTGTCTGTACATACAAGCTCATCAGGTAGGCGGAACGCTGCCTTCTTCTATCTCCCCTGGCCTCATTACGCCTCGTGAGGGTTAAGTTTTCTAAGCCTACCTTCTTCCTTATTTCAATAAATTGCAGCTGTGTCCTTCTGACTATTATTTTCCTTTTTATTGCCATTTTCTTAGAATTCTCAGTATCTTTCTGTAGAGCCACATTTCCGTTGCCTCAAGTTGTCGTTTCATCTGTAGGAAGATTGTCCAGCGTTCGCTACTTTCCAAACGTCATAGAGCAATCCAGCAAATTTTATTATTTGTTTCTAACAAAGATTTCTGAATGTTGGTACTTTGTTTATCTTATGGAATGCATATTTCGCTAATTCGAGTTCAGCCTTTATTCAGACTCTTTCAACCACAGTTCCTGCCACTTTTATATTAATCTAGCAGCATGGCCCGGCCCGGCGTTGCCCGTGCTTGATTCAAAAATCGTACGACTCCTATAGCAATCGCTATCATTTGACTTAAAATATTTTTGCCCTTCCTTGCCTTTAAAGGATTGCCTTTGCCGTGCTGATGTTGCTACATGCCTTACTTCTTGCCTATTTCACACTGCAAATTTTTTCTAAGCTCTATACTAAACATTAAATCTGAACAAATATGAACACAAAACGATCAGCTTTAAAGAAGGACTCGTAACTGGAAAAAACCGAATGAAAAAAGAATGTTAACAACAAATACTTTTTTACACCCAACCCAGTTCTGCGGAATCAGAATCAACGTTGAGTTTAAGCAAGCGAATGAGCCAATTGGAGTAAAGTGCCATGCAGATTTAAATTTTTCCCACTTGTGACGAATGCAGCTATCGATTTTTATTTGCATGCTAGCATGCGAGTTAACATTCGTGTCAGTCAGCTGTTGGCTCTCACGCTGGCCAATAGAATCTTCCTGCCTATTCGTGGCAATCTGCTAAAGGCTCTGACTCTGGCCAGTAGAAACGGCCGCGAACTTCATGAAAACTGCCGTAGAAGCATGAAAAAATCGATTATTTCCACAATCGATGGGAGTTGGGAAATGCAAAGTCGGTCTTGGCCTTCCCGCTAACTTGGAGCATGTGTATGTAAATTCTAGTGCAAATCCATCGGAAATTGCGGCCGTGCATTCATTACACACGCACACACATCCTGCCTTTTATAGATAGAGATGCTGTTAGTGTAACGATAGACTTATAAATGAAAACCCGAGATCTAATTTCATTACGTCATATTCCATTTCATTCAATCACCGTCGACCAGCGCTGAGCCTATATTCACAGGCGTATAGATGAAACCATCTTCTTCCCCACTTCACTCTCTTGGGTTGAATATATCTACATGTGACACGGATTTACTCACACTTGCAGATCTAAGGTGTATACTAGTCAGGGGTCAGCCACTGATATCCCGTGAGGCGCGGTTCTTCCCCTGGTGGCTAGGAGATTATTTTACAAGGGAATCCGCCGAGACATATAGATTCATTGAGAGAACGGACTGTGGTAGCTAAATTTAGAAGGAGATGAGATAGTCTTGATCCAACGCCTGGACATCCTGCAACTTATACCAACGAGGACAACATTGACCATATTCAGCACAATGAAATTGGAATGACAATAGTTTCTCTTCTGTGTATGCCACATCTTGTGACATTTGATCAAAAGCGCCCAGGTCGATCACATCAGGGGAAAACCTGACATTTATCCAGCTCGTTTCCTTGAACATTACCTAACACAACATAAGCATTGTATACAGCGTGGAGCCTGTATTCTCAGAAGTTTATATGAGACCTTCTTGTTCTCTCTCTTTCTCTCTCTCTCTCTGGTTGATATATATCTACCTGTGATACTATATTACGCACGCGTGCAAATCCTAGATGTTTCCATGTCGGAGTCAGTCTTTGATATCCAGTGCACTTGGTGGGGTGGGGGAAATCTCTCAATTGAAGATAGCTATGCCCACAGATGGTCTGATATCACAGTAGATGCAATGTCTATTTTGTCTATATACAGTGCATCAGCAATTTCCTAACCGTTTTATCATGGTGATTTAATAAAGCTTTTTTCTCCTCATCTTTTAGACTTATATATATATATATATATATATATATATATATATATATAAAGAGTTTGTTTTCATCAAGTCAAATTCATCTGTATTCATTTTTTTTTCTCTTCAGAACCACACAGTGAGAATATAAAATTTACCAAGAATTGTGATATATTTTAAGAGCTTTGGCGCAAATTTATCGGGGCTAAACTAGGCGATCAAGGGACTATCAAGACATTTTCGTCTCAGTGGATTATTTTCTTTTTTAATCAGTCACATTACCTATTTAAAAATGTGGTCTGTTTTGTTACTATGAACAGCCGATGTGTTTTGTGTGTTGTTATTTAAAATGTCCCTTTTGTGTTCATAAATACAATGGCTACCTCGAATGATGTGGTACATTTGTCTTTGCTCAAAAAACACTGAACCGACCCGCTGTTGTACGGACATAGATATACACATCTACAAAACATTCGCGTGTTTATTAGGAAGCATATATATATATATATATATATATATATATATATATATATATATATATGTGTGTGTGTGTGTGTGTGTGTGTGTGTGTGTGTGTGTGTGATATATATATATATATATATATATATATATATATATATATAATGGACTTTCCTGTCGGTTTCGACGCATGAGGATCTAAATAACTTAACCAATTGATTCAGTTATGGATTTTGAGCGATAATCTTAAGTTGCGCTTAAGACCCGCTAGCGATTTACAAAGGAGGCCGCATATGGAGCAAGAGTTAGGATTGGGGAATGAGATCACTGGTAGATTGACTGACCTTTTAGATCTTGCTCTCCCTTCTTGAAGGCGATTCAAACTAGCAGATTGAAAACTAAACACTAAACACGTTGATCGCCATTCTACCCACTCCAAGGCTAAGCGCTTGAGGGTTTTATGGGGTATATTGACAGCTGACAAGTTGCTCCTCAGCTTGTCTTTGCATCTGAGCCATGGTCGTCTTACATTGTTGTATCCCTGATCCAACTGGCTGTACAGTAGGATCTTGGGTATCCTGTCATCAGATATTGTCAAGACATGACCAGTACATCATGTATATATATATATATATATATATATATATATATATATATATATATATATATATATGTATGTATGTATGTATGTATGTATGTATGTAAGTACTCTGTTCAGTAATTTAAATTAATAGACACCAACGAGAATAAAGATATAAATAGACCAGCAGAAAGTGTCTGTCGGTCTATTTATAATTTATTAGTCGTTGGTGTCTATTGAATTTTAAAACATCGAAACCAGAGTATATATATATATATATATATATATATATATATATATATATATATATATATATACTCATCGGATGTAATAAGTTAATTTGTTTTATGTTCCCACAACACCTTTTCTCAAACATTCTCAGGTCAGGTTGAAATCTCAACGCATTTTCTCTACATACACTCTACATATATGTTCAGGTCTTTCTTATACGTTCGGATCTTTCATTTTGACCTAAAAAAAGCCAAAGGGAACAGATGCTTCCGCTGAAGCGCGTCGTTTTTAGTCTTTTCCACATCGCCACATTATCTTCATATATAGATGTCAATATTAGGATGCTCAGAAAGTAACGTCATTTTGGTAGAAGTGTTATAAAACCAAATCTCTACTAAATTTATTTAAATATTTAAGTATTCGTAACTGGAGCTGCACGATCATCACTTTCAAACTTTGACAGAGTTCAACATCACTTACGCAGTCTTTTAGGGGATGACTTATTTTTGACCCTACAGCCCATATACAAGAGACTCAATGTTGTATGCTTATCGCTACTTTCTTCGCAAAGGTTCGCCAAGCTCCATTCTTTAGTGCCACTAGCTCAAGCTTTTAAAGTCAGCCGTCCTCGGTATGACGATAAACTACATCCGGCAGCAAAGCATCTGTTCAGGAGGTTTTGAAGAGCGTGGAACCATATATTAATTGATGCCGTTCCCAGGTCCCCAACTATGGGCAAAATGTTAACCACCTGTCTGGGTTCATAAAAATATGAAAGTTTAAAAATACATTATATAATAAAACTACAATATTCTAAGAAATATACGAAACATAAGGAGAGGGCTCCAGCCACACCACCAGATGCAATATTCTTACCAAACTTATATATGTATAAATCAGATTTGCTTGACTTAAACAGAAATTTAATTTGATCCTTAAAGGCGAAGTTCAAAGCTTGAGTTGGGAAATATCTGATACAATTGGCCAAGTTGCCACGTCAGAATGGGATGATACCCTCATTCTTAAAGGTCTTCCACCGTAAAAAAAAAAAAATTATCTGCAATATATTTTTAAAAGAAATTACATAAGCTCCTAAGAAAATTAAATTTCGGCATTAAATGACCCATAAAGAGTTGATATGCCACTAAACAAACAAGAAATTTAAAGCCAGAACCCGCATTTCCTACGCATTCACTTGGTATAAAGGGCGTTCAACATCGAAAACCTCTTTCCAAGAACTGATGTTTATTGAAACAGACTGCGGTTTGGAAATATACTTTATTTTAAACAGCTGCCGATCGAAGTAAAAGTAAATATTTTATTCCACGTTTAATGATTATTTTACTGAAAAACAAAAAACGTTTCAAACGATGTGTTCAGTTTTTCTTTCTTTCTTTGATTTAGTGATCGAAAACAAAAACAAAACAGGACATTTTCAGGTGCTATATCTCCTGAGTGGAAAACTCTCACACTTAAAGAACTCTCAACTTAGAGACCTTATTTCTTCTAGGCTTGTCGTGTTGAATATTCCCTTACATCGTGATACCGGAGAATAACGCCGTTTGTGCCTAGAAAAGCAGAACTCTCTCTGCATAATTGCGGGGAAGATGGTGACAATGGGCACCTGGCGTGAGGGTCTTCCATGTCCTTTCTTTTTATTTTTTCATAATTTAACACAAAGAAAGGATATGAAACCACTAAACCACAAGGGATTACTGAGTGAGAAAAAATTATTAAGCAGAGAGGACAACATAAAAACAGGAATTAAGGACACAGAAAACGATTAGCATCGCATTTAAACTTTTGAATGTCAAGCCACGCGGCATAATATACTTTTGTTGTAACGTGTTTTTCGTTTTATAATTTTCTGCTTAATCTAGTGAACTTTTAAGCGATAGATAACAACGGACAGAGCCTCAGACGACTTCCCATTATTGCTTAACTAGCAGCATGACCTGGCATTGCCCGTGCTTGATTCAAAAATCAAACGACTCATACAGCAATCGCTATTACTTGACTTAAAATATTTTGCCCTTCCTTGCCTTTAAAGAAGTGCCCTTTGCCGTGCTGATGTTGCTACATGCCTTACTTCTTGCTTATCTCACACTACGATTTTTTTCTAAGCTCTATACTAAATATTAAATCTGTTACGAAAAAAGAACTAAACAAAATGAACACAAAACGATCAGCTTTAAAAAAGGACTCATAACTGGAAAAACCGAATGAAAAAAGAATGATAACAACAAATACTTTTTCACACCCAACCCTGTTCTGCGGAATCAACGTTGAGTTTAAGCAAGCGAATGAGCCAATTAGAGTAAAGTGCCATGCAGATTTAAATTTTTCCCACTTGTGACGAATGCAGCTATCGATTTTTTTTAATGCGAGCATGCTAGTTAACATTCACGTCAGTCAGCTGGCCAATAGAATCTTCCTTCCTATTCGTGGCAGCCAGCTATAGGCTCTCACTCTGGCCAGTAGAAAACGGCCGCAAACTACATGGAAACTGCCGTAGAAGCATGAAAAAATCGATTATTTCCACTATCGATGGGAGTTGGGAAATGCAAAGTCGGTCTTGGCCTTCCCGCTAACTTGGAGCATGTGCATGTATATTTTGGTGCAAATCCGTCGAAAATTGCGGCCGTGCATTCGTTACACACACACACACACACACACACACACACACACACACACACACACACACACACACACACACACACACACACACACACACACACATCCTGTCTTTTATAGGTAGGGATTGACATGTAAAAGTCGAATAAAATCTCACATTGGATAATTTATATAAAATTTTTAGATAAAAAACAGGTAAATATAGAATAATAAACAAAAATCATACACAAATAATGTATAAGAGTTTGCTGAAAAGTTCATCAGCTGACTTTGTGAAACCTTGTAAGCATTCATTTCAACTTCTTATTAATAAGTGCACGGTTTCTCTCCAGGTAAACTGACATTTGACTGTTAAAAGAAGACTTCAAATGTACGAGGGTGGGCAGAAAAGTTCATAAGCTTAATATGAAGTGATGAGGCTAGAGCTGTGAAACTTCCCATGCATTAATTTCAACAGTTCCTTTTAATGACATCTAACTGTTCATAAAAGACTGGATATGTGCGAGAGTGGGCTGAACAGTTCATAGGCTGACTACTAAGGATTGATGCTAGAGCCGTGAAATCTTGCGTGCATTGATTTCAACTTTTGTTATTACTAACTGCATTGTTTATTTTTAGCTAAACTGACACCTGACTGTTACAAGGAACTTCAAATGTAACTGGTAGCGACTTCTGAAAATTGATAAACTTTGACATTGTGGTGTAATCAGATACCTGCAAAAATGCTTTGAACCGAAAGACATTTTAACTGACATATTTTTTGAAAAAAAAAACAGTGCAAAAGAGGGTATCTGAATTTAGGAGTTGAAGGGGAGTTTTGAAGTTGATCCAAGGACTTCTTGCAACTGATACAACCGATGACAACATGGATGGTGTTCACCACCATCTGGTGATTGGATGACAGACAATATTTCTTTTCTTCTATGGGCCGGGTCGCGTCAGGATATGGGCGATCACAGCTCTCCATAATTTCCCGTCTTATATATTATTTATTGTCTGTCTCTCCAAATCCTTGTTCTACCAAAGGTTTGTTCAACTCCGTTAGGTTGGTTGTTATGTGCTTCCCTATTTTCCCTTTGCCTTCAATATATCTTGCGAGTGTCTAATTTTCCAAGTCCCCTTTCCTCATTATGCTACCTTGAACTTTCAACTGTCTCTTTCTACCTGTTATTGTATGTGCACCTTTTGTTTGAATTTTCCTGAAAGCTTTGTCATTGCTTACATCTTCGATACGTGATAACACTACATCTTTCTGTAGAGCCACATTTAAGTTACATCAAGTATTTTCTTAATCTGTGAAGAGACTCTCCAGTATTCACTATCATATGGGAAGACCGATATTACATAACACTTCAGTACACAGTTTCTTTGTTTCTAACAAAATATTCCTGCTTCTTAATACTTTACTTGTCTTTCGGAAGGCATATTTCACTATCCCAAAATGGTTTAATATTTAATACCCCGTTTTCCGTTCCCAGTTCAAATAGTTCCCTGGTTGTTTAAAACTTTGTCCGTAATGTGCACTTTCTAAATAACATTTTGCTTCTTACAAAATGTCTTTAATGACGTCTGTTGATGAAAAAGTAACAATCATATAGATATATATTTTTAATTGTGTATAATATTATTAGCGGCTACATTCTTAACAACATACGATATGCAGATGCACAGTGTTGATAGCAAACACCGAAAGGGAACTACAAAAGCTCATACAGAAGATAGCGAAGGAAAGCGAGAAGAAAAGACTAAGTGTAGATTACAAGGAGAAAGAATGAATAGTTATATGCAAAAGGGCGTGCCCTTAATGCAAATTGCAAGTCGGGGAGACTAAAGTGCAGAAATTTAAATATCTAGTACGTGTTCTAACAGGGGACGGAAAGTGCAACACTGAGATCCGAAGACGTATTGTGATGGCCTAAAATGTATTCCAAAAGCTAAGAAGAGTATTAAGAGACAGAAGGAAATGAAGGATTACTGAACTGTTACGTAATATCTGTCTTAATATATGGCATGGAAAGTTGGACAATATACTCGTAGATTAAAAAAAAGAGACTTGTATCAACAGAAATGTGGTTCTACAAAAAGATGCTGAAGATACGATGGATCGAACAGGTGAACAACGATGAGGTTCTGAAGAAAATGCAAACAAAAAGGAAACATACACTTAACATCAGGAAGAAGCAGTTGAAATTTCAGGAGTACGTAATGCGGAAACAGGGCTTGGAAAATCTGACACTCACGTGACAGACTGAGGGGAAGAGACAGAGGAAAGCAGCGCGTAACATACTTGATAAGCTTGAGTAAATGGAGTATAGAACAGGGTTTGGGAGAAATAAAAAAATACAAAATTTATTAAGAGCTACAAGAGACAGGAAGATGTGGAGAGTCATGATCCTGAAGTGACACGGCACATAAAAGAAGATAATATATTTAATATATATATGTATGTTTTTTATGTATACAAGCATATATCTACGATATATCGTATGTGTATACTAAATATATATCACATTCTATATGGTATTTTAATGAAATGTATACATAATCTGAAAATTATTAACATGAAGCAAACAAAACACAAATTAATAGCAGATTTTGCGGAGACAAATTATTGAACGGTAAAAATATGAACAAAGGGCAACATTAAACATGTTAAGATTGAAATTAATTTTGACAATATTTACATTCGATGGAAACAGCCATAATTCCCTTGATATAGAAACAAGAATAATTAACGGAAAAATAAAAGTAAATCAATCCTTCTCTGACATATTTAATCAAGTCTTTTTCTCAAATAAAATTTCGCAGACATTCAAGCTTGCGGACAAAATAAATAAATATACTGTTTATTAAACAAATGGAGCGTCTACTCAAATACGAATATCCAATATATTGTAAACGTATACATACACAGATATATATATATATATATATATATATATATATATATATATATATATATATATATATATATATATAAACTTTTGGGGACGGGTTCTTGACACCAAAAACAAGGGGGTAAAATGTCCATATAAACATATGTCCAAAAGGCCATCGTTGTACCTCAACACGCTAATTCATAACAAATATTCAAAATGTCAGTGTATACGTCTACATATGCATGCACCTGTCAGATCATTGACTGGCGGACCCTTTCAAATGGTTCCACACGGTGTCGAATAATTTCGCAGGCCCACATGAGACGTTGCTGAAGCCTTTCTGTATTATTAATATCTGCTGCATAAAACAATTCTTTCGTGTTAATGTCAGCCAGCGCAAGTAACTCAAATGTAATTGATCCACATCAAACATAAACTACATGCCTCTTTGTATTAGCAGCGTATATACTCTAGCAGATCTGCAAGTATGTTCGAAATAAAGTCCCTGAAGATAGCTCCTGTAAAACATGCTGGAGGAACATATGGACCGACCTACCAGATAGTCACTTACAATTCCAGACCACATTAATCGTAAATTGATGCTGCTGTCTAGCCTGTATTGTACCATCCGCAAATATTGGTTGTGTAAATTTATTATTCCGTATCTCCCAAATGTTGCCACTAAAACAAGGCAAAAGAGAGAAACAACACATAAGCATTTTCTCCACAGGTGAGTGATTAGAAAGCGTAAGACCTTACACACATTTCAAATGATAATAGATACTGGAGCAGCTCTTAACGTACACTTCGTTCGGCACTATGAGATGTATGACATGCTAGGGACAATTGATGGTTTCTGATACGGAGATCATCTCCGACAGTATGTAGAATGTGTTCTTTGTTGTCAGGCGTACGAGCAGATTTGTCTTTCTTGATCCATAGTTTGTGGTGTCACTGATCCTATCTACTTAACCTGAATTTAAACAGCAGATAATGTTGGATGACGCGACTGCTTTCGATCTGGAAACGCAATCTGATACCACCGTGCAGTAACATGTTTATTACCATTCGCGTGACCGTATGTAAAAATTTGCCGGCTCTCGATGTTAATATCCTGCCATTGATAAACAGAACACTTCTGAATTAACTCACTACCACAGACGTTAAACGTTATATCAAGACCTATTAAGTGATGGCCGTAAGCATATCAGCAGTAGACCTGACAAAACGGAATCCATATTGTTTGTGAGGGAGTAGATTGTGAGAACTAAGACGCTTTACCACTTCAGCATTAATTAAAGCCTAGAATAATTTTCCGAACAACGGCAAGAGAATTATAAGCGATAGTTGGGTCAAAAGGTTATCCAGAATTCTTAAAAACAGTGACTACAGAGGAGGACTTCCAACAAGCTGGGAAGTAGGAACAAACGAGGCAATAGTTGTAGAGTTTGTGGAGAACTGAGGCTAGTTCGGAAGAACCTTTCTTTAGGACGACAGCTGGTATCTATTCAACTTGCCTTATTGGAGTTTAATTTAGAAATGATATCCGAGACCAGTGACGGGTTTATGCGCATATCACTCAGTAGAGTCTCAGTTAAAGGTGTGCTGGGAATCGGATGTGGGTTTTCCAGATGAGTTGGAAGGGAAATTCAAAGCAAAACATTCCACCTTATCTGTTGTAGTCGTCAGTATTTCGAATTGATTGAATAGGGGAGGGATTGAGGATTTACTCTTGTTTTGCACACTTCTTCTCGAGCCGTCAATAATCTATAGAACCAAAATATACGTTGTTTCATTCAGAAAACTGAGTTTGCTTCATTGAGGACACGCTTGCTCTCGTTACAAGTAAAGAGATTGTCTGTTGCAAACAGACGCGTCGCTCTGGTAGAGATGGAAGAAGAAGTAATTCTTGTGGGCAATAGCGGCCGAGCGCGCACGTGAGAAGCTAAAGATTGACGCGGTGTACTTGGTATTTTCTTCGCTGGAATGAAACCATCGATGCCGGTTTTCACTCAGGAGGAGACATCAGAATGCGCATTTTCAACAGGATAATTAAAAACTTCTTTCCATGGGATGTTACGGAAGGAATCTCAATCTGGTCGTCGATAACATAAGGATATTCTGTTGGTAGGTGGGTCTTGGCTGGTGGAGATGTTTACAGACACTACTGCATAATCAGAGCTGCCAAGAGGGCAGAGCTGAGTAGTACGACAAGAGTCAGGGATATAGGTAAAAAACAAGATCGAGAGGAGAAGCTTTTCCGTTGGGGGTTACTGGGGAAACGTATAGAAAAAGTCAACCACTTGAGAGAGAGATTGAGAAGTTAAGGGTTTGGATGTCAGTGAGATCAGTGACAGTGTGTTTAAGTCATCTGTTATGGCGTTAAATCACCAAACATGAATAAGTTTGCAAACGGGTGTAAAGAGATGACCTTGTGTATATTATCGGAAATATAATCTAGCACGCAACACTAATGCGAAGAAGTAAAACGGTAGAGAAAGAAAATATACCTGAGTTAAGAAGAGAGAGACGGAGAAACGTGTACGTATAGTCTGGAGTTTCAAGAGGGTGTTCCCTAACCAGCGGGAGATGTTCACGGACATGAATGTGGACTTTACAGTCCTTTCTAAGGAGGGAAATTTAGCTAGCTGTCGAAAAATCAGAGGAGAAGGGGTTGACGATTTATAGTTAGTTTTTCAGAGAACTAGGTTGGCCGGAGACTTTTTTTTTTAAGATGAACGGTTCCACAGCGCAGAATTTTTTACGAATACCACGAATGGCGATCCGTGAGTTTAAAACTTCGATCAACATGGGCGATTGCAACTAGATAGTTAGAAGGAGGAGATTGGCAGTACTGTCATACTACCACTTCACTTTTATAAGGGCATGCCATATATATATATATATATATATATATATATATATATATATATATATGTGTGTGTGTGTGTGTGTGTGTGTGTGAAAATATATAGAAAATAGGAAGGAACTGGTTAGGTAAATAATCCAAAGTCCCTTAGTATGTTAGTTATTATTTTTCAAAAAATAGTGCTCGATACAAAAGTAGACATAAATATAATTATTTATTTAAAATATGATTCCAAATCGCGACATAAGAAGTCTCATTTTCAAAACAAGAGCCGAAAACTTCAATATAATTATTTAAGGGTTATTCCAAAAAATTTCAAGATGGAACAGAGTTTATTTTTAACTCAATTTAATTTAAATAGTTATATTGAAGTTTTCAGTTGTTTTGAAAACATGGGACTTTTATGTCAAGATTTGGAATCATATTTTTAAATAAATAATTATATATATATATATATATATATATATATATATATATATATATATACACGTTTCATTAAATAATATACGCAAGTGTTGTCTATTTATTTTATGTAAATTTTTTCGTAATATCTGATAAATTTAATAACGTCATCGTTGAACGAAGAAAGAAATTCACAATATTGATCCATATTTTTTTAATATAATATAAGCTTTCGGTTTACATATGCCATTATCAAAGATGTCAATTACAACATATTAAGCAATATACGGGCAAGACAGTGATGACAGTCTGCCATTGTTTACATAGATGATTTCTAAGCAACGATCAACACGCGCATATAAGACGCTAGAAGCGAAAACCGCACCGCATCTCATGACGTCACACATGAGCACACGAGAGTGAATTGTAGAAGTATGAAATATGGAAATACACATAATATATATATATATATATATATATATATATATATATATTCATGAATTATTCACACAAAAACAAATGCAAAGGTTAATGATTGAATTGGCGAGAAACAATTCTATTATTACTAAGAGAAAAAACAAGAACAACATCTATTCCATACCTGAAGATGTCTGTCGGAACAGACGTAAGCTTGTAGTAAAAATAAGAACTAATACGGCAGAAATTTATAGAAACAAGGATCTTTTCATTCATAACGGATTCGGAGGTTTTTGTATATTATTTGAATTGTTTGCGACGATGGATTTCTCGCCAATTAAATCATTAACCTTTGCATGTGCTTTTGTGTGAATAATTCATGAATTTGTAAATTGATTACACGTTTATCGTAATTAATATATATATATATATATATATATATATATATATATATATATATAGTAAACACTATTTAGATAATGGTTTAAACAAAACTTAAAGCGGTTAACTTTGCGGTATCAAAGGAAACAACTTTCGAAAGTTTATCCCCAAAAGACGCCGTTCTCAAGAAGAAAACCTGTGATGAGAGGAATTGGGATAATAAAATTGTACATTGTATGGTGTATCCTCGCTGTAAATGTCTGAACTGATGCGACTAAGGAATGTCGTTTGTCTGAATATTTGCCGTGGAAATAGCGGTAGGGTAGCGAGAGAATCGCGGCGTTTCGTCTGTGTGAAAGGCTGAGTTGAACGAAATTAATTACTTGCAAGCCAACATACACGGTTTTCAACAGTGTCATGGTTGCAGGTTTGGGAAACCCTAGTCAAAGTATAGCAACAATAATTCGTTTCTTGTCAGATCTGATTTTTTGTAAACATAGTGCATTGCATGAGCTGCCAGGTACCGTTTGCAGTGGCAAAAGGTACCAATAATACATGCAGTATATGTAACGGTTGTATGAGTAATACTTGAGATTGGGAATGAAATTGAGCGGTAATAAACGTTCAAGAAAAAGAGTCTCACTGCGCGAACAACCTTTCAGCACAACTTGAGAACATTCATAGTCTTGTCATATGTAATTCAAGTTTAATAGCTTTGTTGGATCTAGTGAAAAAATGTACAAATATTCAATAGATTTAAGTAATATCACTTAAAAAAAAACAACTCATTTCTTTGCAAAAAATATGATCCAGCTTTGAATTCCCACGTTCGCATTTATTAACCAATCAGCAACGTTATATAAAACACGCTTGAGGTTTTGAAATATAAGACAGTTATGTTTATTGTCTGCTACGAAACTTGAGACATCACTCTAGAAAATGATCAACGATAGTTACCCCTCCTTATGAATAGATATTTAAAAATTAGAAATAATATTTAGCAGCCAATAAACTTCTGAGTTTAATAAATTTAACTTTTAAGCTTCCTTGAGCCAATGGATTTTCTAGAAATATTCGTCGCGTAAATTCACAATGCTTGTTTTTAAACCTTTAACCAGAGTTCGTTGTGGTTGCGCACAAGTAATTAGTTTCAATATTAGTTGCCCGAGGCCGCGGCCTCCCATTGCACCAGAGGGAGGGATCGGTGCTCGTATCGAAGCCAGCGCAGCCGATGTTTGCTGGGGCTTGGGGAATTTTTGTTCCTTGCTCGGGTGCACGCGCTCGTTGTCCCCACATTAGAGCTTTAATAATTTCATCCCGATAATGCCACTGGGATTAAGGGGGGGTTCATGGTATGAAAGAGAATGGGAAAACTTCAGTGAGGAAAGGACTATAAACGAACAGCATTGAGAAAGATAGACGATAGGCCTTAGATTTAAATATTAGAAGCATTTAGGTGACAGGGATGCAACCAAACCGGAAGGGATTTCCACAGGTGAGATGTGCGAGAAAAGAAAATATGAGAACTGACGATTGCATGTAGCAAAATGGTGAAACCTATTTGCCAATCTAGTTGCGCGTTTACAATCATGTAGTCGAGAGTTCAGCAGAACAATTATCATAAAAATATTTGTAGAAAAGACAGAAAGAAGGTACATCAGGACGGTGACGAAGTACCTGAAGTCGTGATGCCAGGTCAGGGTTAATTATATTGCAGACCCTTCTCTGAATTTTGTCAAGAATCTCGAGATAAGTAGTAGGGGCCCCAGACATGATATGGCAGCAGTATTCAATACACGGGCGAATGGTAGATTTATAAATGTGCAAGATTGATTCTGGTGCGTAAAATTGTCTGGCGCAACACAGTCAACCAATTTACTTTAGCAGAACACCTAGATATTGATTAATATAATAACACCACTTCATATCTCTGTAAAACGTGAGCCCAAGAAGCCAAATGGTCTTGCTCACCTGATGAGAGGGCGAAAGGTTTCTCTGTGGTGATTAAATGATACCCTTTTTTGTTTCGGAAACGTTAAAATTTACAAACCATTAATTCCTAATTACACACTGTTATAAGGTTCCTTTCAGAGCATTTACCAGTTTTACATTGTCGGATCTTCAGGAGTAAATAGTTGTGTCATGTACATAGATACACAATTGGGAGCCTATGACATCGAGATGGTCGTGGATAAGAAATAGCGTAGGTCCATGGATAGAGGATGTGAGACACCAGAATTAATATTAAATTGACTAGAAGCGTATCCATTCAACAGGACCTGTTATGAAACGATTGGATGAGGTCAAATATTCGTCTAGAGAGAGAAAGAAGCCCTTGAACATGTGGCCAAAGCATGTCGAAAACCTGTGCAATATCTAGGCCCATAGACCGACGTTTTTATTATTATATAAAGCTAACATTCTGTAATAACCGTAAACGTCTCGGCTTTCGATCAGGAGGAACATGTCATATCGTTTATCCGAAAAGCGGTCGGATGAAGTAAGATGCTTAACAAATTTGCTTGTTTGGTTCTACAAAATAAGCTGCTGAATCGTCATACTTCGAAAACGACAGGTGTGGCCCTCATCATCCTCTATAGCAAAAATGAAATAAGCCATCGGTAAAGCACCAACTCTGCCAACACTAAACCTGCCAAAAGAAGAAAAAGAACATAAAAATACAAAAGAAAAAGAGAATGTAAGAAAGAAACAAAACTTGATAAAAAAGAGGAAAAAACAGACATCTACCTAAACAAAAATCTAACGTCTTCAGTGTCTCTAGAGATTAAACTATGACAGAGCTGTAACATTAACAAACAGCAAACACTACTCAGAGACTACGATACAAATTGCTAGTGTCATTTTCACGCTGTGTCGATCGTCACATGACAATATTTGACAATCCCCAGGTATTTCGATTTGAATCCCAGAGTAATATTTTATCGCTCCCTCTCTCCCTCTCTCATTTTCTTCTCTCTCTCTCTCTCTCTCTCTCTCTCTCTCTCTATATATATATATATATATATATATATATATATATGTGTGTGTGTGTGTGTATGTTCATATATATATATATATCTTTCGCCATTTTATATCATTAACTTTACTAATGTATTTCTTTTTGTATGAATGATTTATTGTAATATAAATTGAACTGCATCACATACTTTATATATATATATATATATATATATATATATATATATAGATAGGGTGTGCAACAGGGAGATAGACGACAAGGTCCATAAATAAAACGGTAATCTCATGAACAATAGAATCTTTGTTTTAAACATCAAATTATTTTGCAATGTGGAACTCCATTCCGTTTGCTTGTTTCCCTGATAAATATGATATTCAAAAATTTAAATGGAACGTCAAACTCTATCTTCTATGTTTTTGAATGCTGTTCATCTTTATTTTTTTCCTTAAGCTTCCTATACTGAGTCTTTTCTCTCATTCTCACGCTCTCTAACACCCTCCGTTCTCGTGGCATTCCCGCCTTGCTTGGAGTTAAATGATTAAAAATAATCCTCGTCATTGTCTTTAACAAACTCTCTCTTCTTTCATCTTGTAATTTAAATATTATGCACTGAAAATTACATATAAAACATAGCGAATCTTTTACAGAAGTGTCCATCCATATGAAAACAATAGCGTCATTTTTAACGGGTATTATTCACGTGTCATTTATTCTGAAACCTCATTCATTCTTGGAACCTGTTCTTCGAAATAAAAATAGCATGTTGACAGACTAATGGTTGATGTCTCTTTCTTTATATTTATCCATTGACAGATGGGCAGTTTGACATTAGTCTATGTTTGGATCGCTAACCCCGAAATTGATGAAAGTTTCATATCTCTATCCAGGAGTTATCGATAGACGGATGGATCCAGTTATCTACCTGGGAAAAGGCTATTTATCGAGCTTTCTGCGAATGTTTTTGTTGACGGATGCATCGGGCGTTTTCTCTATATAAAGATTCTGTCTTGAGTCACCGATTGGTTGTTTATTTCTGTCATCCGCTTTTGAAATTGTCCCTTAGATAACGTGGCATATGTTAAATAAATATGTAAATAAATAAATAAAAATAACAAAAAGAAGAAAAGAAAAGATATTACGCAATACAGACTTTAGTAAACCTGGTCTAGATCCAGATGGTGATGCGTTTTATAAGAAAGAAGTTTATAAAAAAAATTTCCTCTGTCTCCCACTAAGATGAGTTGACAAGGTCTTTTTTCTAGGTGGGGATCCCGAGCGCGTACACCCGGGAAAGAAACAAAAATTGCCCGCAGCTCCCACAACCGTCGGTTGCGCTGGCCTCGGTGCGAGCACCGATCCCTCTCTCGGTACCAAAGAGAGGACGCGGCCTCGGGCAGCTGTTTTCCAGGTCTGAGCACCTCTCAGTATAATTTTCCTCTCTTGCTAATCTGTCCTTTGACGGAGTCGCCCCTGAGTGGACTCTGCTTAAGGACAGACACACAACTGAGAGATGATAAACAAACGTGTTACAAACCTTTCAAGAGAGGGTTTTACACAATTACTTTGTCTCCCCCACTAAAATGAGTTGTGACACAAGGTCTTTTTTTTAAGGTGGAGACCCGAGTGCGTGCAACCGGACAAGGAACAAAAATTGCCCGCAGCCCCCGCAACTGTCGGTTGCGATGGCCTCGTTGGGAGCATCGATCCCTCTCTCTGGTGCAATGGGAGGGCGCGGCCTTGGGTAGGTGTTCCCCAGGGCTTGGCACTTATCAGTATAATTTTTCTTAACTGCAACTGTCCTTTGATGGAATAGCCTCTGAGTGCAGCTGCCCAAGGATAGAGACGCAACCGAGAGATGATAAATAAACGTCTTACAAACTACTCGAGAGAGAAGCTTATAATCAGCAGAAGTATCTCCTCTCTATTGAACTAAGGGGTTTGTTTTTTACTGTTTTCCAATCTTTTTTTCAGATTATTTAAATCCACAGTATATTTTTCTATTATATTTTTGGGAGACGGGAAAGATTTTTACTGGTACATGTTCTACTAATTAACCCATAGCTCGGGAGACGATGTGGATTCATACCTTTCCCAAGGGAATTTGTGCGTAATTGAATATATCGAACCCGACTAGAATTGGAACTCGGCTATCCATTACACAACCACTATATCGAAGCTTACGGCTCTATGAATTCCTAACACCATCTAGGTACTGACCAGTCTGGATGTTTCTTAACTTCGGTGTTTCAACCTGATATGGCCGCTACTCTACCCTGTATTAGAATTTGTAGACAAATTAAAACTGGTAAATGCTCTGAAAAGAACCCCCAAACAGTGTGTAATTAGAAATTAATAGTTTGGAAATTTCAACGTTTCCGAAAAAACGATTTTTTTTCTATGACTTTTCTACATTTTAGAGGTTATTTAAACCCAATATTTTTAGATTGATCAATTTAATTTTTAAAATAATAATTGTTTAGTGATAAAAATCTTACTGATTAACCCATAGATGGTGGGGAAGGAGAGGTGGTTTCCTAAATATGCCAAAGTCATTTGCGCATAAGTAAATATAACGTAGCAAACGGGAACTGGAACTTGGCTCTCCGATTAAAAATTCCGTGTCAGTATCCATTACACCACCCGCACATCCAACATTACAGAACCTCGTATTCCAAAACGCTCACCCCTATAGGTACTGACCAAGTTCGTCTTTATAGAATAAATTTAATGCTCCCTTTATAATGCAATGCCTTCATTCAATACAACCATCTGCCAGACAAATTTTACATACGTTCGTGTCTTCGCTAAATAAAATAACTCTCTTTCGCTTATATATAATTTATTCTTTCTTTTAGTCTATTAAACTTCAAATGAAGAAGCTTGGATCTATATTGTAGAGAAAGCCACGCGGCATAATATAATTTTGTTGTAACGTGTTTTTCGTCTTATAATTTTCTGCTTAATCTAGTGAACTTTTAAGCGATAGATAACAACGGACAGAGCCTCAGACGACTTCCCATTATTGCTCAACTAGCAGCATGACCTGGCATTGCCCGTGCTTGATTCAAAAATCGTACGGCTCATACAGCAATCGCTATTACTTGACTTAAAATATTTTTGACCTTCCTTGCCTTTAAAGGAGTGCTCTTTGCCGTGCTGATGTTGCTACATGCCTTACTTCTTGCCTATGTCAGACTGCAAATTTTTTCTAAGCTCTATACTAAACATTAAATCTGTTGCGAAAAAAGAACTAAGCAAAATGAACACAAAACATATATTAAAAAAGGACTCGTAACTGGAAAAACCGAATGAAAGAAGAATGTTAACAACACATACTTTTTCACACCCAACCCAGTTCTGCGGAATCAGAATCAACGTTGAGTTTAAGCAAGCGAATGGGCCAATTGGAGTAACGTGCCATGCAGATTTAAATTTTTCCCACTTGTGACGAATGCAGCTATCGATTTTTTTTTTGCATGTTAGCACGCGAGTTAACATTCGTGTCAGGCAGCTGTTGGCTCTCACGCTGGCCAGTACAAAATGGCCACAAACTACATGAAAACTGTCGTAGAAGCATGAAAAATCGATTATTTCCACTATTGATGGGAGTTGGGAAATGAAAAGTCGGTCTTGGCCTTCCCGCTAATTTAGAGCATATGCATGTAAATTTTGGTGCAAATCCGTCGAAAATTGCGGCCATGCATTCGTTACACACACACACACACACACACACACACACACACACACAAACACACACACACATCCTGCCTTTTAGAGATAGAGATGAATTAGCCTATTAAAATGATAACACGTGCTGACGAATGAATAACATTTGACTTGAAACTTACATTTTTAACATCATGATAAATTAACTCCTGACGTCATCAATTACTCTGGACCAGTATAAGATGCGACTCCTGGGAGCGCACTCAACAGAACTTCGACATTATATATATATATATATTATCCCCTTGGAATCTCTGAGAGACTGTTGAAATCCATTCTGTGGCGGTTGTTTATATAACCGAGCGTAACTGATTTTTGATAAATTTTTGACAAAACTCTTTTTGACAAATGTCTCTCTCTCTCTATATATATATATATATATATATATATATATATATATATATATATAAACAGAGAGATTGTATTCTCCCGCCGTCCTTCAACTTATACGGTTTCAGATACTAATTTTACTAATTTTTAGAACCGAACAGACTAGCCGCATTATTTTATTATGGTGCCGTAGGAAGCACACACACACACACACACACACACACACACACACACACACACACACACACACACATATATATATATATATATATATATATATATATTATTTTATGAAATAGATTAAATCCGACATATTTTAATTTGTTTTGCTTCAACGTTATTTTAGATGGATATTCATAGACACAAATAAACACATTTACTGGAATATGAGTTTCCATCTAAAATAACATTTCGGCAAAACAAATTAATATGTATATATATAAATTTGTCGTCACTAATCGAAATAACCCCAACAAATCTATACTAGCGGTGACCAATATAGTGTAACAATTTCGATGACTGTTACTTTTCAAAAATAAATTACCTATATCATATACACTAATATCTCCTTAAGTAGACGCCATAGATTTCGATCGATTTTTGGTTCACCACTTGGCGAATTTGTAGGCAATGTCCATTCTGGCAACATGTTGACCTTGCCTGCAATATTCTTCTTCGTTGTGTCATCTCTCTTCATAGCGTAGCGATCATGTCTCTCTAGTATTACCTGTCCTTTCTACCATGTAGTAAACGTTTTTTCTATCTCGTTTAATACCTGTTCTGCCAACGATTTACGCAAGATCGTTATGTAATTTATGCGCTGTTTTCTCTATTCCACGTACCTGTGTGTGTTAAATATTCTAAGCCCTCTTTCTTCATTATACGCACTAGAAATGTCAACCATTTTGTCTTATGCAAAGTATAAGTGTGCTTTTGTGTCAGTTTTCTCTAAACATTCGACATTCAGCCCATGGTATTCTCAGCATCCTTATGTAGAACCACATTTCTGTTGTTTCAAATGTTTTGTTCATCTGTGATCAGATTGTTCAACGTTTACTGATGTATACGAGAACTAATATTACATACCAGTTCAGGACTCTTTTTTCGCCTCTACCGAAATGTTCCTGTCTCTTGATACTTTGCTTAGCCTTTGCAAAGCATCTTATCGCTATTCTAATACCTCTTCGGATTTCGGTGTCACATTTTCCGTACTATGTTAAAAAAAAAACTTCCTTGATATTTAAACTATTGTACTTGCTTGATATCCGCAATTTCTAATTTTTGTGTTAGGCGGTTCTTCTTTGGCAACAACTATACTTTATGTCGTCTTACAAAGGCTCTTTAGTCCTCTATTCTCGCTTGCATTTACTACTATTTGCAGGGGTTGCCTTTCTATGAATGCTATCAGCTCTGTGTTACCTGCATATTTAATCTTGTTTAACTTGTTGACTCTAATAATGAATTTTGGTTGTACATTTAATTCGCTCAGGATAGACTCACTCTAAAGCCTGAATTGTGTTACGCCATTTTTTTTTATTTTGGTGTATTTACTGAATTAGCTTTCATGCAGGTGGCATTCTTCCATGGTTCAAGATAATTTTAATAACATTCTTTAAATAAATCAAGATTACCTAGCATTTCCAACAGTTCTTTGAGACATGCTTTATCGAAAGCTTGCCTACAGTATGCTCAATGTATAATCCGCAGTTTCAGAACGATATATATTTTAGCTACTTGGTTCGTGAAGTGAAGACTAATGGACACGAACACATAGCAAGCCAGAGAGCCAATATCGATTAGGATTGTTAGTTTTTAATTGACGATTGATGTAGAACTTTAAAGAAATTTAAAGTTACAATTCACCTCATTTGGCAACCGGACATTTCAGATTTGTCTTATTTCCCTTCTGTATTGATGCGCTAAATGCTATTAATAAATTGGTTGGCAAAGAGTGAGAGCAATCAATAAGAGCCCAGGTGAGAGTGCTGTTTATTTGTAAAGACAATATATATTATCAGACAAAAGAAAACAAAACTACTCTTTACCAACGCGTGTCGTCCCCTGATCAATTCTATTAAGATTTCATTTTGTAACTTTTATGTATACACAGAATTAGATTTGAAAACTTACTTCTGTCTATGAATACTAATTACAAAATAAAATCACAATTACATTGAAAATGTTCATAAGGGTAGGGAAACGAGTTGGTAAAGAAAAGTTTTCCTTTTCTTTTTTATTTATAACTAGCAGTAGTGCCCGGCGTTGCCCGGGGATGTAACAGTAAGAGATAGATCAAGTATCGACCATCATAAGGACTGAAAAATAAAATTGACAAAGATTATTGTTTAAGTTTGACGGGCACGCATGTCTTAATTAGTTTTATTTTATTTTATTTTTTTTAATTTTTTTTTTTTTTTACGAATTGGTCAAACCCAAACTCAAACAAAAACATTATTTTCAATCGTTATGAGTCTACCGATTGAATAGAATTTTATTATAAATAATTGCCTTGTAAATGGAATTTTTAAAGCATTCTGAATGTAAAAATAAAGAAAAAAGTGTGCAAGACAATAAGAAACACCACCTGCCAAAAAAAAAGTGAAAGTTTTTTTTTAAATCGGTTGAAAATGTAGGAAATCCGATCCCATATATAAACGAACACACACACACACACACACACACACACACACACACACACACACAGAACCTGGGTTTTATAATAAGTATAACTCGATATGAGTTGTCCCCCTTTCATTCTCGCGACAGTGATGCCTATTAATCGTGTTTTTAAATTGATTTCGTGCAAAAACAATTGTTTTTTTTCCAATTTTGGGCACCGTCAGAACCACCACAAGCTAATTTCACGTAGTCCTGTGAAGTCTTGTTGAAATCGGTTGAAAAATGTAGGAAATCCGATCCAATATATAAACGAACAGACACACACACGCAAAACCTGGGTTTTATAATAAGTATGATATATATAGAAAAATAATATTGTTCTGACGAGCTTTCGCACTTGGTACCTGGACCACATAAATTTAAGCGTAGTACTAGGCTTATAAGTAGGTATCAACTTTTTATTGTTGACATAGCCAGACGTAACCGTAAGTTTTATTATAATAGTTTCTTTTTTCGCACTTCTCAACTGTGGAACTATCTCCTAGTTTCTCGCTTCACAGTGTCATACGATCCCCAAATATTTAGGTGCAACATCAATCGTAATTTTCATACATCCAGTTACTTCCACTCTCCTTTCCAATGTCTTTCTTATTTATTTTTTATTGTCAGAACCCCCTTGTAGTTTTAGTGGGACTAATGCCATGCACAAGGAGAAAGCATTACTATATAAAAACACACACACACACACACACATTTATATATATATATATATATTAATATATGTATATAAAATAAAATGGACTCAGTCCGAGAATTATTTTAATATATTTATTGTTTATACGTTATTGTTATAGATACAAATATTTAAGTAGATGCCCGTTAATAATAAATGTTATTAATAACATTTACCGGTCTGAATGTCCGAGAAATATATATATATATATATATATATATATATATATATATATATATATATATATATGATTACGTATCCAGCTTTTATTGATTTATTGAACATATATATATATATATATATATATATATATATATATATCTGCATATATATATATATATATATATATATATATATATATATATATATATACGTATATGTGCGTCTGGGTGTACCATGAATGACAATTAACATTCACGCAGATAACATTGGGCTACTGTTAGGGAAAAGACACTGTTCGCTGAGGGCTCTATGGAGTACGTTCTCGTTCATCACGCGTCACAGCCATTACATACAGGCATATATATATATATATATATATATATATATATATATATATATATATATATATATATATATATATATATATATATATATATATATATATATATATATATATATATATATATATATATATATATATACATATATATATATATATATATATGTGTGTGTGTGTGTGTGTGTGTGTGTGTGTGTGTGTGTGTGTCTGTGTCTGTGTGTACGCAGAAGTGATTGGTAAATTTTTCATATTTTTTATTTAACGCATGCGCGTTGTTTGTTTTTTATTTTGTCGTCTGCATAGTAGAGTAGAATCAGTTGGGCGCCGTCTGTGATTAATAGAACACCCTAACGCAATTCACAAAAAAATGTTATGCTCTGTTGCTTGATATTCGGGCTGGAAGTCAAAATACGATCATTTTATAGTGTCAATCTGAAGACAGTGCGGAAGATTCGGAAAGAGTTGGATGAATGTAATATTTATTACGAAGGTATTTGAAGTGAACACTAATGATGGTGACGTGTCTCCTTTCATCTCCTTTCATCTTCCCACAGTACTTCAGAATCAACACGGACGCCTATAACAAGTGCCTTGAGGTGGTAGTTGTGCTCTGGATCAAGAGGGTGTCTGTTGGAAGACTCTATGTCTGGCAATAGGATTCTCCACCATGACTTTCAAGCACATAACGCAGCCATGACTGTCAGATAATTTCTGCGATCATATCCCTCCTTACATCTGGCCATCTAACTCCAGAGACCAAAAACCTCCTTTTAACACCAAAGATGAACTGAAGTCAAGGATTATGGCAGTATTCAACAACTTAGACCAGGAGACCAGAAAAGATCCAACCAAATATGTTAGCTCTATCTCTGATATTAAGCGCTTTCTAACAAGTACCGCGCATATAACATATAAATAATATTATATATATATATTATATTAAATATATATATATATATATATATATGTGTGTGTGTGTGTGTGTGTGTTTATATTTATATACACACACTTTTCAAACACACACACACACATATATATATATAAAGTGAGGTGGTCTGATGATTGTGTCTAGTATGAAACAGACTGTCGCCTCTAAGTGTTGACTTCTATGTTCACTTTTTATATTTACACACGCTATATCTTTGATATTGAGCAGTTTATCCCACATATATGGCACACCTTAAGACTATATTTCATTATATATATATATATATATATATATATATATATATATATATATATATATATATATATATATATATAATAGCAGCCTAATGATACACGTAAACGTATATAGTTTGACGTATGGGCCCCTGAGGCCCTGTAATGGTTAGCAAGCTTGTCTTGCTAGAGCATTTACGACTGAGTAGTGAGTTCGATCATCACTGGGTGCCACATCTAAGCTACGCTTGCAAGATCACTATAATTTGACTTATGTAAAGTCGAACAGAATCTTTCACAAAACAGCTAAGAAGCTATCGAGATCAATAATCATCCTGTAAATATTTTTCAAATTCAAATTATTGGATCGTTTAAACATCCCCTCATGTAATGTTTGCCCTTTTTTTACCATCGTTTTTCTCCAATTTATGACATCCATGTTATTTATCAAGTTGTTTCCCGTTTTCACTTTGTCTCCAGTATTATTTGTGAGAGTCAAATTTTCGAAAACCTCCTTCCTTTTTATCTATCCAAGAATTTATAACTGCCCTTTTTAATCCTTAAGAATTCTACTTTGCTTGCGTGTCCAATTATGTTATTCACAGCAATCTTCTGTAGAGCGCAATTTTTGTTGTCTCGAGCCTTCTCCTCATCAGTGAAGAGATTGTCCAGCATTTAGAGTTGTATAGGAAGATTGATATTGCATATCCATTTAGTAATCTTTGCTTTCTTTCTAACAAAATTTACCTCCTTTTTCGCATTTTTTGGAATGCATCATTTGATATTAAATTTTCTCTCCTATCCACATATTAACATTTCTTTATTTGTTAAATTGTGACCTCGTTAGCATGATGATATCTACTTATATTATTAATCACCTGAAAAAATAATTACCCCATGTCTTCTATATAGAGAATAGTTCTCTGTTTCGAAATTCCGAGATCCAATAGGTCAAGAACTACTTCAATATATCAGACTCTTAATTTATCCAAATCTTCAGAAAGGCAATCGTCAGAAGCCATCGCAAGAAATCATAATGAGAGTTTCCAGTCCTATCTCCTTGAGACTGCCATAAGCTAGTTTTACTGCAATCACACAGACGTCAAAATTTCTTAGTGCTAGAACCGTAAAAACAAACGACTCTGGCTGAATAAAGAGCTGTGATTAAGACTGATTTGGGGAGAATTCTGTGTATAGAGGATGAACACTGATTTAAACATTTGAGTGGCGCTCTTCAACGTGGCCTACGGAGATGTGGTAAATTGTCCAATCTTGACTGTATTTCAAGAGCGATGCAGCGTGGGCGAATTGAAATCATGGTCTCGGGGGTGTATTCTCAGCGAACTTAGAGATCTGATCAATCACGAATTACTATCGGGCACTAGACAATGATGCCGATTTTGATTCCCAACCATTCAAAGGTTATTTTCCAAAAGAAAGCGATATAGTCTTGTATTTTTTTTTCTTAATTAGATATTACTTCCGCCAATAGTGCGAGTGCAACCAACGTGTGTTTATAAGCAGGATATTTAGCGAATGACGTGTGACAGCGAATTCCGTAGGCGCATCGAAATAATGAAGGTTGCCTTCGAAAAACTAAGCAACGTATTGAGAAACAAGGCAATTTTATTTTGAAAGAAAGAAAAGAGTATTAAACTGTTATGTAATATCTTTTCTCTTATATGACAGTGAATGCTGGAAAATTTTCTCAATAACGAACAGATTTGAGTCTACAGAAATGTGCTTCTACAGAATGATCCAGTGAATACTGTTGACCCAACATGTGAATAACGAGTAAAATCGAGACAAAAAGAAGATGCTTAATGACAGAGTACTGATAGCAGACACGGAAGAGAAATTACAAAACCTCCTACAGAAGTTTGCGAAGGCGAGCGAAAAGAAGGGACTTAGCATAAACTAAAGAAGACAAAATGCATACTCATCAGTACAAAGTTGAGCCGGAAATGCGATCTGAACATCGGGGACACCAAACTCAAGCAGCTACAGAAGTTTAAATATCTGGGAAGTGTTTTGACAGAGTACGGTAAGTGCGACAGTGAGATTCGTAGACGTATTGGGATGGTCAATGATGCGTTCAAAAAGCTGGTCAGATTATTGCGAAGCAGGAGGATTTCTTTGGTAGCAAAGAAAAGAGTACTGAGCTTTTACGTGACATCTGTCCTCTTTACAGCAGCGAATGTTAAACGGTCTCTTCAAAGATGAATAAGAGACTCGAGGCGACGGAGATAAATTTCTACAGAATGATGCTGAGGATATCCTGCACTGAGAGTGTGAGCAACGATGAGGTCTTGGAGAGGATGCAAACAAGGAAAAGGCTTATATTTGACATCAGGAAGAGGCAGCTTAAGTTTCTGGGGCACTTAATGAGAAAGAATGGCTTGGAGAATCTGATACTTACAGGTCGAATAGAAGGAAAGAGAGACAAGAAAAAGCAACGCATGACATACCTGGCGGGTTTAAGGAAGTGGATGAGAAAACGTGGTCTGGGGGAGGCGGGAGATGGACGAAACTTGTTGAGAGGTACAAGGGATGGGGGAAGTGGAGACCCATGATCGCCTACGTCCTGAAAGGAAACGGCACATAAAAAGAAAAGATATGCTTAGAATCAAAACGAGACAGTTGAGATTTCTAGGACACAATATGAGGAAAGCGGGCTTACAAAATTTGACACATAGAGGACATATATAAAACAGAGCGATAGGTGGATTAACCGATGTAAAAAGCTCATTTAAATGGATAGAAGTGCAGGGGTTTGGAGTTATGGCGAAAAGCTAAAGTTACTAAGAACTGCAAATGATGGGAAGTTGTAGAGAGCCATGATCTCCCACATATTTCATTGAAGTCGTCCTTAGTCGGCACCCGCTCGGATCCGAACATCGAAATCGTCATTTCTTCTCATTATTTCCTTTCTCTCCTGGGGTGGGGGTGAAGGAGAAGCATCTGAGATCCTAGCCTAGAGTCGAGAGCAGGAGTGACAGGGGAGTGTTATTGGCGGATGAGCGTGGGCGAGACGGGGCGTTCTGACAGCGCGTCGTAGATCCTCTGCATATTGGAAGATGGACTCGAAAGTCTCGGTCCCATCCTTGGATGGTCCTACACCATGAAGATTGGTTTGTAACAACGGGTTTCCAGGTCTGAGAAAAGAAGGAAAGATGTCGGAATCTAGTTATATACCCTGGATATTGGTTCTTATCCAGTGCGTAACTAATTGGAAGTGAATTTTCAAATTAACATTGAGAAGCTGCCAAACAGGAGTGTTAAAATACGGATATACCTTTCTTCAGCAATGAGCATCAGACAAGAATGTATAAATACATTTAAAGGACGGACAATTTGATTATAGTAGGTACCTCCACTTGCTCGCTGAAAAACAGCAGAACATAATTAAAAAAAAAAACGGCTACAAACTTAATAAATTTGCTAATTTTACTCAAATAACGTGTCGCAAATATATATTTTATTTTTGGAAGATTTTTAAAACCGATAATTTTGTTTTGTTTCGAAAATAAGTAAATGGTTGCTTGTAAGAAGATTTTCCGAAATTGACCAAAAAGTTGAGATTCCGATCTATGTAATTTTATTGAAAAACACTAGAATATTTTACTTACTGAAAATAGTAAATGTAATTATTTAGCTTTCAATAAAAGCTAAAATGAAATCTTCGAAAATGCTTTTACATTTTTAAAATTTCATTTAATACTTTAAGTATCGAAAATTCAGTTACATAGATTGTAGGTTTATCTTTATATTTTCATTTCATTCTTATTGTTTGTTAATGTGTAAGATCTTATTTTAAGAAGTTTGCATTTAAACAAAGAAATCAATAATTATTTTTGTAAGTATATTACCTATGAAAAGAACTGATGGTATCAGAATGCTGAGCAGTTATCATTGTTTTATAATAATTTACTCTTCTCACAAATGTTGCCTGTTAAACTTTGTTCAATTCTCTTTTTTCCCAGTCAAATTTGATTTAAAAAAAATTAAATGTCGTGACAATCATTATCTACTGTCTTTTTAATTTCTGTACTTTTAATGTTCTTGTCCCTGAATTATATTTTTATTTTTTTTATTTTTTCACACGACGCCTAAGTGGCTTTGTTGCCTTGCTTGGGGTGAAATATTTAGATAAATCTGAAGAGTCTCTGATTGAGATGATTGATTTTATGATATCGTAAGAGCTTTTGTGTTATTTAATGTCAGAATCTAGTCACATTCTTATACATAAATCCATATATAAACTCCGGCTGTGTTTATATGTGAATCTTTCGGCAAACATTGGTAAACTGTGTTTGCAAGTTCTACACTCTATGTATACTTTTTTAGTTCGGGGTTTTCGTCAGTATAATTTACGCCCCCGGGGAGAAACATTAAGTACTTTGATCAATATAACTGCTTGCCAAGATACTACCAGACATCTCCAACTAGAAAGAGAGTCATTTATTCTAACTTAGACGAAGCTACTTTGCAAGTTTTCTTTCTCGAACTTTTCGGTAGGTACGCGTCATCTCTAAACATCCTGCACAGCAAGGTTCCGCATAGCATTGCTTTGACCAGCCACTCCAGTAAAAAGACGATATCCCACAAAATCAAACTAATTTCGTTTACTTTCGTATTAAACCAAGTGTTGAACTCTCTAATGTAAAGGAGAAATTTCGATTGTAAACGTGTTTAAATTTGCAACAGAAATTTTCGATTGTACTCACACACACACACACACACACACACATATATATATATATATATATATATATATATATATATATATATATATATATATATATATATATATATATATATATATATATATATGTAAGCAGATATATGGATATAGATCCGACAGTAGGAAGAAACATATACGGAAAAACAGACAAAAATCCTAATATGCAATTATGCTGTTTTAATGTTAATATAATGTCAACGTCGGACGTTTCGGTCTAGTAGACCTTCTTCCGGACATATTCATAAAACATAATTAACATTATCTGTTTTGATTAGTCTTACTCTTATGTCCATCGTCTTTTTCATGTTGAATTGAATATAGTCTAATGCTAATTATGTTTTATGAATATGTCCTGAAGAAGGTCTACTTGACCGAAACGTCTGACGTTGACATTATATCAACATTAAAACAGCATAATTGCATATTAGGATTTTTGTTAGTTTTTCCGTATATTTTTTCCCCATATATATATATATATATATATATATATATATATATATATATATATATATATATGCATAAATATATATATATATGTAGATATATATATATATATATATATATATATACACATATACATATATATATACATATATACACACGCATATATATATATATACATATATATATATATATATATATATATATATATATATATATAAGCAGTATAATGTATTTTTTATTACGCAAGTACTTTCAACTGTACATTCAGTCATCTTCAGGAATCGAAATTATTTTGTTTTTGGTAAAATTCAGGTAGCATCCGAGACGAAAAAATATAATGCGAATTGAAATATGTTTTTTTCTGAAATGTGTATATAGAGCATGCAGTCATTTCATTTAAGAAAACAAGAAATTTTACACCACAGAACAAATACACAGATTGAAAAATGCAGGAAAGCATCCTTCTTTCTTGAAGTATCCCTTTTCGCTAACACATCGTTAGAAGAATAAGTTGGTAAATATCAATTCACCCCATTTTTATCACACTCGTTTTGTATTAAAACTTGTGATATAAGGTCTGGGGTAGAAATAGGTACCACATTTTAAACTCTGACCTGTCTGGTAGTAATTAACTGAAGCAAGGGAAAATCGTATCTCCCTCTATCTAATGTCGTAGTATTTTTTCTTAGTTATGAAGCGTTACCACCATGTTTTAGACCAGGGCACACCATGCGCTTGATGTTGAAATGTTTTTTTTCCGTTTTTTTTTTTTTTCTTTTTTTTTTTTAAAGACTGGTGAGTTTGTAATATGAGCATAGATAGTTTATCGTTGGGCACCTCGGCTTGGTATAATGGTTACATACTTGCTAGATCAGTTACTACTGAAAAGTGAGTTCGATCCTCACTGGATGCCCTATGCTATCGGCCTTGTGCCACATCTAAGCTACGCTTGGAAAATCTTTAGATAATTTATCGTACTAATTTCATGTTATGACGGAATGACACTTTTCCGGATAGAAAATCGATACTGCTATGAGATTAAAATTTCAGAGCCACACATGCATGTTTACATACAAGCACGCGCGTACACACATCTCTCTCTCTCTCTGTGTATATATATATCCGCAAACGCTTCGTTTTTGGGTTATTAAGTTAAATGAAACTTTACGATATATGGCATTGTGTTGACGTCATATAGACTAGGGTACATTTGTCATTTGTATACATTTGTGGCTAGTCTCTCGTCAACGTTTAACGTATGTAGTAGCGAGTTAACTAAGAAATGTTTCGTTTTATAATAGCAGGCTATTCATATCGTGAGCAGGTATTTATGGTTTTATATACAGCCAAACGAATGGTAATAGACGCGAGGCTACAAGGCCATATCAGATTGCGCTTCCAGACTGAAGGCAGCCGAGTCATCCAAATTTTGCTGCTGTTTATCGTCGCGTTGCTGAGACAGGATCTGTGGCCCTCATGTTTGTAAAAGTATTTCTGGATTGTATCTTGATTGTACATGTAACAGCGTCTACCGTAGACTTTAAACGTATTAACTCAAAAACAAAGGACTTGTGGACATACGTTTAGATGGGCTTTTATGTTGTTTGGTGTGAATAACCTTCCCCCAAATTTGAAAAAAAGTATTTTTAAAAAATGTATCGAAAGATACATGATCGTCTAAACGCGTATCACGCATGTCACATAACTGACTGGAAAGAATGGCAACTAGGTCTCACCTCTTTACTACTGAACTAGTTAGATGCAGCTGCGTGTTCTATTCAAACAATTACTTTTCCCGCACTTCTTCCCTGTGGAACTCTTTTCCGGCGTCTTGTTTCACTGCTACCTACAATCTACAAAAATTCAAATGTAATATCAATCACCATCTTCTGTCTTTCTGAGACCTGTTTTTTTTTTTTTTATTGTCCTTTCGTCTCACGAAGGTTTTCTCAATTTCATTTTTACTCAGTAATCCCCTTACGTCTTATTCGCATTATCGCCTTGCTTGAAGTGAAAGGGTGACACAAAATTTGGAACCGATTTTCAGAAACACGGAACGAAAATTTGCTTTGCGTTAGGCTGAAGGAGTAGAAAATGAAGGTGATACCATATTTAATAAATAATATTTAAATATATTTACCTTGGATTTCCTTTCTGGTAGAACGAAATTACTTTGCCAATAGCCTCCTCTTTAGTTTAAAACGTGCGTAACAACGTGAAGGGTAATATTTGCTAGCGTGCTTATTCAGTGGGGATTTGAAAAAAAAAGTGATTGAAAAAAGAAAGAAAGCGTTTTTCTACCTTTGAAAGTGGAAACTAACTTCCATACAGAGAGACTAAAAAAGTGGCAAGTAAGTTCTAAAGCAGGATTTTTTGGCGGGGATAATAAAAAGCAAAACCAAAAAGTCTTAATGTTTTCTTCATAAAATAAAAGAAAGAAGGATTTATTTTCTGTCACAAAAGTTGGTTGCTAACAAAAACATCCAAAGATTTTGTCGTTCTGTATGGAATGAAAACCGAATAGAAAACTTATTAAAAATAAGAAGGAAGAAAATAAAAATAGCAGAAAATAGTCTGAGGCATATAAATCGGAAGGAAAAAAAAGAAAAAAGGAACGTGTCTTAATATGAAGAATGTTAAAAAACAAAGAAGAATATAAGAAAAAAATAAATAAAAGATGAATGGTGTACGATGTAAGCAAAAAAATAAAATAAAAAAAACCTTGTACGGATATTGGAGATTCTAATTACAAACTTTTCGATATATATATATATATATATATATATATATATATATATATATATATATATATATATAAAGAAAGAAATAAAAAAAAGACCGAACGGAAGGAACGTCTGTTGCCTCCGAGTCTAGAAAGAACATGTCAAAGAAGAAAAATAAACATTACCTGAGGAAAGTTTTCTCTTTGAGATCCAAAATTAACTACAGTAGACTCTTTATGTAGTTAAAATAAAAGAAAAATATATGCATCTGAAAAACCCCAAAATGAATAAAGAGTTATTTGTATACACACTAACGAATACTTACGAACAACTTATCTCTTAGCACACACACACACGCGCGCATGTAAGTAAATTTTTATCATTTACCTGATTGAAGTTACCTTCAGCATACCGACTCCAGAGTTTCGTAGACGGACCTGTCCGTCCACTTTTCACGGGGTATCAGCAGTTGACTTCTTCATTTTTGATCATTCTTTATTATGCACTTATCATTTTTAAGTTCTTTTTCAGATTATCTTTTATATATATATATATATATATATATATATGTGTGTGTGTGTGTCTGTGTCATTCGCAGGCAGTACTGTTTCGCTGTATCACAGCCCTCAGTGTGACTAGTCACCTGAATGCCTCAAACCAGGATTGAAACCCAATTAACTTGGTGTCATTCAGAGATTCTACCACTGAGCTATTTTCACTGCTAGTGTTTTGCCAATCAGCCAAAGAAGGAAAAGATTACTGCAGAATATATATATATATATATATATATATATATATATATATATATATATATATATATATATATATATATATATATATATATATATATATATATATATATATATATATATATATATATATATATATATATATATATATATATATATATATATATATATATATATATATATATATATATACACTATTAGAACATACTAGTAGAAAACACAAATATATTAACTGCATCCACTTGCAAAAAAAAAGACTAAAAATAATGGAAGCTCTAATAATAAAAAAAGCCAACTCTTAACAATATTAACTATGAACAAAGCCACAATGTGCTAACTGTATTCGGAAACTAAAACATCACTACCACACACTGAACATACATAGAACACACACTCTACTAAGCTGATAATTGAATCATCCTTGATAATGGCTAAAGGCATAGCCGAAAGCGCTCGGAAATACAGAACATTCGGACAGTTCTTACACACTCTTTGTCCAGAAAAGAAAGCTCTTGTCAGAACACAAGAAAAAATTAAATAAAAAGCTCAACCGCAGTACCTTGTCTGTCGTTTTAATGAAACATGCATATATATATATATATATATATATATATATATATATATATATAGAGAGAGAGAGAGAGAGAGAGAGAGAGAAAGAAATCCATATAACCTCTGTCTAGGATCAGGTGTTATAATTATTTTCATTATTTACACACTGCTTTTTTTTTTTTTAAATTATCGGGATATTTTCGGCCGTTGTATCCTCTGGCCTTTTTCATGTGTCTGATGATCCGAGTAACTGCCAAATGTAATATCGAACTGACTCCTTTATTCAGTCTATGGGAGTAGATTATTCTATTCTAAATGACAAGGGTTATCTCGTCTAGGTCTTATTTTTTTCTACTCTGTTAAACTCGCCTTATTCTCGCTAATTCCGAGCCTGTATTAACCGGCCCACTGCTTGAACTTTCAATTAATATGGTACCAAATTCACGAACAATCCCTTTAGTTCTTCAATTCCTATTCAGTTCATTCAATGATTTCACCGTTATCATTTATAGCAGACAGCATTCTTTATTTCTTACAATTATACCATTCTTGCTGTTTAGGTGGCATTTTAATATGTTCTTTATTCGCTGTATATGTTCTGATCTGATCCCTTCCATCATTACGGTGAACTTAATACCATATAATCCAAGAATGTCTTAATAGTTGTAGCCATTATTTTAATTCTTTAAGTCTTCGATATCAGGTTGAGTCTGTGTTACATACACTGTGTTCAGGCAGTGTCCTATGGAGAGTATTGAAGCTCTTTCCCCTCTATCGTATTGAGTTTGTGTCCCATACGTTCATACGTTGTGCTGAGGCTGTGTCACATACACCATGTTGTGTCTGTTTCCTTTACATCCAGTTGAGGCTGTATCCCATGCACTGCATATGGAGTATACAGGATTTGATATTCAATAACCTATCAAACTTATTTTCAGTCTTTTTAGATAATTTACGATCAACCATGTATAATATGTTGTTTATTGTTAGACGTATTTTAGTATGTTTATATATAGCTTTGACTATACGCAGAACAAATTTGGTGAGTCTATAGACATTTCGTAATTTAGTTATATTCATACAAGCTCACCATTAGAGACTAACTCACATCGCAAGAAGGATGTGATGCAATCTACTGAGACGCGCGCATGCTTCCTTTCATCGATTACAACTATTTGCAGAGGTTTGTGTGCCTTCGAGAGAGGGTGAAGGGTTATTTCAAATGACAACTGCGCATGACTGAAAAGACGTGTCGACAGTGCTTCAATGTTGATAAAACTGGTTTAAAGACTATTTCTGCACACGTAAGCCAGGCAATGATTGGTTTGTTATTATACACGCTAGCCAAGATCAACGCATTTTAAATCTGTCAGAGCAGATATCAGAACCGGTTTGGCCATGCAGAGTCAACACATACATTTTCAAATTCCGCAGATACTTAAATTAACCAAAGTTCTAAGCAACGTCGAATGGTTGGGATACGAAACTGAGTAGATATGCATGATTCGAGAGTCTGAGACTATTCGACATTGCTTGGTCAGCGATGCACACTACGAATGAATCGGATCTAATGACAGTCTCTCATGCCAAAGGCGACGCAGATTCGATCCCTGCCTGAGTATGTATATTTTTCATTTATAAGAATTCTCCAGTGTTTAGG
>CAHIKZ030000991.1:277500-280000 GCA_903632075.3 Acanthosepion pharaonis | reverse complement strand
ATTATAGAGACATTTTATGCATACTTGTGAACATATATACGTAGATTCAACTAATTTATATAATATATATTGTACATACATATTGATGTATTTGTTTTCCCTTTATATATGCCTCTACAAACACAAAAAATAGATACATATACTATATATATTAGAGCCTTTATTTTCTCATCTGAGGAAGTGAAATAAAACAGAAGTTTTAGGTGAAACGTATCGGTAATAGATTTTTCACTGTGTATCATCATTTTCACATCAGTAGACATACAAACACACAACCCAGGCATATCTATCTATCTATCTATCTATCTATCTATCTATCTATCTATCTATCTCTCTCTCTCTCTCTATATATATATATATATATATATATATATATATATATATATAATTAATAATGGATAGTAGTATTTAAACACGTGTCTTTCTCAACATAGGAAACGGGTCATTTCTGGACAAGATCAACACCTATGAGGAAAAATTGATTTGATTAGAAGAATATGAAAGGAAGAATCAGATAATTAGATGAAGACAGACTTTTAATTAAAATGGCATATATTGTGAAAATAACAGCTTTTATCTGTGATTGGAAGAATTTTAAAATGCAATTATTCGTTATGAATTGTTTATAATGAAGCAAAAGTTAATTGTTTCTTATGAATAGCAAGTGAATTCTTTATCGTGAATGTGAACCTGAACTTGAAAAATGGAAGAAATTTCTATGTATGATACACTGGAACAGAAAATCCTTGTACAGGCCAAGGGGAAATGGCCAGTTTGAGATTGAAGGTATTTGTTGTGGGTAAACCCTCTTACATTATAATGAACTCTTCCTTCTCTCATAAATACAAACTGCGAGAGTCTGACGGGAGCGTAGAGTGTAAAGTGGAGTGGAGTAGTAGACGCAGTGCTAATCTACTTATTACTAACACTATTGTTTTGTATATATCTTCAATATACTTTTTTTTAAACGACCTTCGTCTTCCGTGTCTTTCTTTCTTCCGTATCTTTCTTTCAGAACACATATAAATTACATACAACAGAAATCCAAATTTATCTGATCCTAATTGCTATTTCAACCAAAAAGTCTATGTTGGCATTGTTAACTCAGTGGTGTGAAGGCATGAAATAACTTAAAATTTAGACAATTATTAAATAAAGAAAAGAAGAAGACGAGAAAAAGGAAAAAAAAAAGAAAAATATAGAGATAGAAGAAAAGGAAGGAAGCAGGAGGCAGCCGATGAAAGCATGTTGACATTAATTTAACTCAACTCCCAGTATTACATGAGGGGTAGGTGGAAAAGTCTTACTTAAATAGAGACTGTTAATATGACCATGACCTATATTTTATAAATATTAGCATCCCAAGTCAGGTTGAAAATAAATCGCAAAGTTAGACAGGAATTCAAACAATTAAAAAAAAAAAAAATTAAATATCAATAGTAAATATTAGTTAAAAACGAAGGAACAAAAAATACATTTTCTTTTTTTTTTAAAAACAAATCTTCAAACTATGCTAGCAAAAATATAAGAAAAATAATAACCATAAGCAGATAGTTTATAGAAAGAAAAAATAACTTAAAAATATTTAAAAATTAAGAAGATTTTTTTTAAATATTAAGAAAATGTATGTAGAAATCTAAAATTAAAAATAAAAAATAAAAAATATAATAAAATGTAGAAAAATATAATAAAATAAACAAAATTATCGACTCCCGTAATACCTACAATCTAAGTAAATTCTATGGGATCAAAAATAAATCTGGTCAAGATCGCCTCTGTAATCGTAGAAAATTGCCCAGTCGATGAAAAATACAGAACTTCGAATGTTAATTACTAAGCAATTATATACCCTAAAGAAAAATAAGTTAAATAACAATATTTTCATTGGAATTTTCACAGGGGAATGGAAACAAACACTTTAGACATATAGTCACTCTTTTTCCAACCCAAAATTAAAATAACAAACTGCTCTTTCCTCCCACCCACCCAAAAAAATGAAAATTGAGGGAGAAAGATCTGAACCCTTGGGTTGACTGAAAAATTATAGGTGTTGTTCACACTCGTAATAATTTTAAGGGTAGATGTAATCTATGTTTAGAAGAGAAGATTAGAATAATAAAACTCGATAATCAAAGTATACTACTAAACCAAAGGAACGAGTTAGTTTCGAAAAGTCGTCGCAGGAGTAGGCCTAAACTGATCTAAATATTATTGATCGTGCTTAATCTTTTATTATCTAACACATCTGAAAGACTTCCACTACCTATCTGATTTTTCAGTCAGTAATTTATTTTTCTTTAAGATTGCATATGTTAAAACTTTTTCTCCTATTTTCCCTTATGTTATTTTACTTTCATAAATTTTATTATCATTATTTTTTATCTTCCTAATTATTTTTAATTATCATTATTATTTTTTTACCTTCATTACTTTTATTATTTTTTATTATCTTACTCTTTTATTATTATTATTATTATTATTATTATTTATTTATTTATTT
>CAHIKZ030000991.1:170000-272500 GCA_903632075.3 Acanthosepion pharaonis | reverse complement strand
AAGTATTTTCGTGGTTCGCGGTTAAGTAAATATTGGTCGTATCTATTTGTTGGTTCGCGGATAGGAATATAGTAGTCATTTTTACCTGAGTATTTCAGCAATTTCGAGCACCCACATAGGTAAATATGGGTCGTTTATTCATCATTCGATAAGCATTTTATTCGTTTGCGGATAGGTAAATATTGGTCGTTTAGGTTTGAGTCGATAAGCTGCCGATCGGATCCGGAACTGTTACGGTTTTTGAGGTATATATTATACATAACTAGTGAGCGAGTCAAAATGACTTATTTCCCTTTATAGTCTACCAATAGAAGATTAACCAATCAGGAGCTGCAGAACACTGTATTCGTCGTGTATAAAGGCGGCCATCTTTGTTTTTACCTACCGGAAGGACCAGAGCCAACTTGTCAGGCGAACACGACAGAAGGAAGAACTATACTCTGCTGTGATATCCACTGCGAACCTGAATTAAGCTTTCCTACTGTCTCCAAAATATTCACTGCCAACCTCTGGATTCTATACTCGAAGACGACCGTCATGAAAATGTCTAACATGAACTACCGCTAGTCATGTTGAACAAATATCCCCTCGTACCTTGAGAGAATTTTGGGCCTCAAACTCACACCCAACCTCAAGTGGAACTCTGATATAAATACAATCGATCGCTAAAGATGCGGGTAAAATGATCGGTTCCCTGTATTGCTTTAGTAAGTTCCTGACTCCTTATGTTATCCTCTATATTTATGTGAGCCAGATCAGGCTGGAAATGAAGTACCACATTCGGGTGTGAGCTGCCCAGTCCTTACTCTCTAATCTTGATAGAGTTATAATAGCGTCCTCGTGTCCTTGTCGGGGAAGAATTATTTTCCAACCTCCAGCCTCTCTCTCACAGGCGGGAGGTGGCGAGTCTCCCACTGCTCTGTCGCTACTTCCATGGAAAGTGCTCGGACGAACTACATTCAATAGTCCCGCCAGGACTAACATTCACGGCTAGGACCCCTTTCATAGAAGCAAACTGTCCACATCCCCTACGTATTCTATTTGTGAAATTGTTATGGAAACTTACCCATAAAAAATAATGAACTATTCCTGACATTATAAATACGGCGCCTCTCAAGAGGTATCAGGAGATTGTATGACGAGGAGAGATAATTGAGAGCATATTGGAATAGTGATACTTGTCGAGACAACATAGTTCACTCTAACCAAATCTGATAGTCATTTCTACTTTGTATTATATTTCTGTTGTAATATATCTTTGTATTTGTTGTGGTAGGATCCACCTAATTTGCATAGTGGAGTACCGACCATATAAATATGGTTGGTACCGGGAAGAGAGGGGGGAATCAAGAGATTCAACCAGAGACTCTGCCCGACTGCGACTCAGTCAACACATTCTCCAGGAATATACAAAAGACTATATGTAAATATTGTGTACACTTTCTTGTTTCAATACATTTTGTTCTATTCCATGCATTAGTCAAGTTTCAACAGTATTCCATACCTGTGTTCGTGTTATTCTTTTATTGGTTCTAACCTTGGACCATCACCGTGGTACAAGGAACTTGGACCATAACAGAAATGTAAGTTTTACTCAAAGAACTTATTCTCGCGAACCACTGCTCTGAGGAATAGACTTCCAAGAAGATGTTTCCCCAATTACTACAATCTTAACCTGTTCAAGGCTAGAGTTAACCGTCATCTTACCCTCCTATTAATGTAAACTACACCTTGACGTAATCCTCTACCATGAATACCCCGCGGACTTGATCCGCGTGAAACTTACTGAAAAAAAAGCAATAAAGAAACAAAATATTTTCTTGGTTCGTTTATATTTGAACATGATTTATAATTGAACCAGAGTCAATACTTCTTGGTAGGTGACGCACTCAACCCCGAGAATACGTCGACAGTGTAACTTTATAAGGCTATTGTGTGTAAAGTAGCGTAAAGCGGGATTCCACGCAGATACGATGTGTGAGAAAGAACAGCAATTGAGAGATTTCATTGCCGCATTGCACTGGGATCACCAGAAACAAGCCGCATTACTTGGCATCGGTGAGGCCAACGTAAAAAGGAAAAACGATAAAGAATGTGGGTGGTGGAGTGCTTTGTATTCACACATGAAATAATAAACCAGCAATTTGTGTGAAGGTGCGTAGATTTCCTTGTAAAATTAAGAGTTTCTCCCTCTCATTTTTTAATTAACAATTTCTGTATCTTAGTGAATACACTCGACCCGAAACTGCTATATACCGAGCAAAAAATGGAGTGGAATCTTTGTCTGTCTCTCACACAGTTCTACTCTTTCTCTCTCCTTCACTGACAAGTAGTCGGCAAAATCTCTCTACCAATAGCAATAAGGACATTAAACACAAGCCGTGTGCTTTGTTCTCTTTAAAAAAATTCTTCTCGTGAAAAGATGGTTAATTTTATTTTAAGCAAAGTTACTGAGTTTATTTGATTTGTCCTTTACTGCGTAGCAAGGTTTTGCAGATTATTTAAAACCAGAAAATATTTTTAGATTGCATAAATCTTTTAGAGATAATAATAATACTAATAAAAGTCCTACTAATTAATACAAGTCCTACTAATTAATACAAGTCCTACTAATTAGCACGTAAGCCGATGCTGGGGAGAACATGTACATTTATACATTCCCCAAGGGTATTAGCACGTAAGTGAATATAAAGAACCGGAGTGCAATTGGAACTCAATTCTCCTATTTCCAATTGTGAGCCTTTATTCATTACACCAGCCGCACATCCATGCTTACAGCATCTGATATTCCAAAGCGCTCACTGATCATACGAGAACCGGTTTCGTTGTGATACGGCCGTAAGCCCAAACAAGCAAAGACGGTTTAACGTAGATATATTGATCTCAAACAAGCCGTGGAAATAATCATTGCGACGCAACTGACACACTCCTCTACGGAAAACGTTTAGTGATCTACAAACATGCTTTAAATCTACATGACCAGGTAAATGTTGTCCTGGCAATGTCACACCAGTTTGGATTGTTTTTGAACAAAGTTCAGCCTAGCATCTTGGGTCAGGAATAGCATTCGGTACAATGATCACTTTACGATTTTTGTCTGGCCGACGCATTCTGTGTCATAAATAAATGCGTTGTTGACAAGATAGATTTACTCGCTTGATAGGACACAAATCTGTCATCTGTTCTAGTCTCCTGATAAATAAGCTTCAATAAATTTCTGCTGGCTGCTTACACCTCTGCTTTCAAGGAAAAACTTACTCAATACAGCAATTTGAAGATTCTGCGTTTGCCATCGCAATCTTTGTACTTTTTATATAAACTTACATGTTGAATTTTCCCTTTCATTTACGTCACCTGCATTTGGCTTCAGTTCCATTTTTTTTCGCTTTAAAAGAACAGGAAGTAGTCCCCGATTGTTGGTTGATTGATTCGTTTTTTTTTATGTTTTATCAACCTATTGAATATTATCTAAAACGAGAAATTATTATTTTTTAGAGTGTAATAATTTTGAGGGAGGTAATAATGGTTTAGCGATACAAGTTTTATTGATTAACCCATACCTGGAGAGAGAAAAGGTAGATTCTTAATTTTCCGAATGGTATTTGCGCCTGAAAAAGAAAGAAAGAAAGAAAGAAAGAAAGAAAAACGAAAGAAAGAAAGAAAGAAAGAAAAACGAAAGAAAGAAAGAAAAGAAAGAAAAGAAAGAAAGAAAGAAAGAAAGAAAAACGAAAGAAAGAAAGAAAGAAAGAAAGAACGAAAGAAAGAAAAAAAAGAACGAAAGAAAGAATGAAAGAAAGAAAGAAAGAAAGAAAAACGAAAGAAAGAAAGAAAGAAAGAAAGAAAGAAAGAAAGAAAGAAAGAAAGAAAAACGAAAGAAAGAAAGAAAGAAAAACGAAAGAAAGAAAGAAAGAAAGAAAGAAAGAAAGAAAGAAAGAAAGAAAGAATGAAAGAGAGAAAAAAGAACGATCTATAAAGAAGAAAAGAAAGGGAGTTAAAAACAAAAAAGAACAGAAACAATGAAAGCAAAGAATTAAAAAAAAAGAAGCGCGCTCTATCAATAATGAAAAAGGAAAAACAAAAAAAGAAAGAAACCCCCCCAAAAAATATACAAACGCCATTACGAGACTTTGATGAAAATAAATCGAAGCAGAACTCGCGATTTGAAATTGCAATCCCGTGATTAAGGAACTGGAACAAGAAGAATCCTATGAATACTTAGGAGTCGGCGAATGAGATGGAATATACTATACCGAAATGAAGGAGAAAGAAAGAAAGAAAGAACGAAAGAAAGAAAGAAAAGAAAGAAAGAAAAAAAAGAACGATCAATCAGAAAAAAGAAAGTAAAAAAGAAAGCATGCCAAGAAAAAGAGAGTAGTAAACACGAATACAAAGAAAGACAGAAAGTACAAAAAAAGCAAAATAAATGGTCTATGATTAATCAAGAAGGAAATACAGCAAATAAGGAAATCAGAAAGAAAAAAAGACTATACAAAAGTTATTACAAGACTTTGATGGAAAGAAATCGAAGCAGAAATAGTAGCTTCAGATTTCAATCCCATTATTATTATTATTATTATTATTATTAAAATTGTTTTCGCAAATGGAAACGATTCCTTTTATGGGAGGTTACGTGGTTAATGGCTGTTTAAAAAATATGATGCAGATTCCTTCTTCTTGGCTAATTTTTATATCCAAAGCAGTCGCAATAAGATATTTTATTTCTAATTTTGAGAAATGGACATTTTATCATTTAAAACCTATTAAGATACTCGAAGCCATTTAGTGCTCACAGCTCTGAATCCAATCGATGGAAAATTCCAGACAGTGTACCATTAGTGTCTAAAAATAATGCGATCAGAACGGAAACGATATTCTCTATCCAAAACTGAAGTTCTGCAGACGGATAGTTCTTTAAATCATGCGAAACTAATAAGAGATTTACAGATCGGCTGATCTCGCAATCCAACAAATGGCGAAGTTAAGTAACGTTGAACCTCATCACTGTCTAGGTGGGTGACTATTTGGGATATATAATGTGTTGCAAGCTTCGAAATGCGAGTGGTGTAATGAGTAAATGCTCGGAATTGTTAATCGGAGAGCCGAGTTCCAATTCCTATTGGGATCATATACGCAACAGTTTATCAAATAATTTCGCCATACATAGAAATGAATTTAATGACAAATTCGACTCAAAGGATGAACACTTATTAAAAGAGAAAAGAAATGCCTTAAACAAAAAATTATTGGGCGTGTTGCTAACGAATTTTGCCGCAAAATAAAAATGAGACCACAAAGTTGTTTGCAAATATATTAATTCCTGAAAGAAATACGACTTTGCCAAACCAATACAGATGACTATAAAAATGACACAAAATAATAGAAAAAAGGTTAGATTCATAAGCATCAATTATTTACAAACAAAAATAATAAAAATAATATTCAAGTATCAAAATATTCAACAATAACATTAACTCACTTTTGTTTATAAGACACTAACTTACATAACTTCCCATCGTCCATAAATTACCTTGATCTTCACTTAGCCTGGAATATATTTATGAGCCTTCTTAAATTAAAAGATTCGAAGAAAAAACAAAAAAAACAACGACATTTTTATTTAATTTATAAATATTTTACCAAAATAAAATCGTTATATTCGCCTTGATAAAGTCCAGCAGTGGATAAAACGTTCGGTAATATATATATATATATGTGTGTGTGAGTGTGTGTGTACACATCTATGTCTTTATATGTGTATATATATATAAGTATGTGTGGGGGGAAGATTCATAGAATTTTATATAGATAGAATTATAGACACTATAGTTGATGAAAAGAGGGTAGTATAACTGTTGAATAAGTAGCTATGAGTTAAACGTACTTTCCTCCATAAAAAAACGGTAGATTAAAAAAAAAAGCCCAGTCATATTCAAAATCAAGAAGACGCCCATCATATATATATATTTTTTCTGTTTTCATTTTGAATTTGTCGGTCTGATGATTTGGATCGTATTTACGATTCCAATGGAATAAATTATGACCATGGAATATTAGTGTTTAAGCCTTTTTATTATATCCTTTACTCTGTCCTAGACATTGAGTTCTACCTGGATCCTTCCTCTTGAAAATTTTTTCTGAAAATATACATGTATGGGAATTTTTTATATATATTTTGCATATGTATGTATATTTTCCACTAATATTATCTATCTATCTATCTATCTCTCTCTCTCTCTCTCTATATATATATATATATATATATATATATATATATATATATATATATATATATATATAAATTATTTCTAATAAAATTAAAATTATTATATAATCAAATTATTTCTAATAAAATTATTATTTATTTAATTTTTTTTTCCCGTGGTGCTTTATAGCGACCACCGATTATATAAATATATATGTGCGCACGCGCGTTTATTTTTCTGTGCATATTCTTTGAGTCATATTCTTTCAAATAGTCTTCCATTTTGAATGAATAATAGATATGTATATAAAAAGAAAATGAATACACACACGCCATTGAAATCAATGGTTTTAGCCACAACCCCCCATATATATATATATATATATATATATATATATATATATATATATATATTAACCTAAAGTCATTCATATAGATTAGAAGCTATCATTTCCAATTATATATAGACACAAAAAAAGACAACAGACGCTTCGGTCAAATACTGAATGAAAAGTATTTGCATGTGATCTTATTTTTTTTTCAACGATAGATCATTTGAAATTATTTCTGAGCACTCTGACGCATTGTATCAATGACAAAAATATTAAATCTTTTTTTCAGGTCTCCTTTATTAATTTGAAAACCATTTTCTTTTTTTATCTAGAACCTAGAATTCATTTTCCATTTTAGAAACAAAATGAAACGTACCAACAAATTATTGACTTTTCTTACCGCGTGTACGTTTCTAAACAGTCTTCTGTTCATGACTGCTGCGTACTTTAAGAAACCTTTACAGAATATTAGATATTTACTTTTTAGCGGTGAACTTAAAGACTATATATATATATATATATATCGTTGAAAAAAAATAAGATCACATGCAAATACTTTTCATTCAGTATTTGACCGAAGCGTCTGTTGTCTTTTTTATGTCTATATATAATTGGAAATGATAGCTTCTAATCTATATGAATGACTTAATAATATATATATATATATATATATATATATATATATATATATATATATATATATATATATATATATATATATATATATTGGGGGGTTGTGTGTTTAAAACCATTGATTTCAGTGGCGTGTGTTCGTTTTTCTAGAAGCGAAAATCACACCGCATCTCATGACGTCACACATGAACACACGAGAGTGAATTGGAGAAGTATGAAGTATGGAAAGCCGTTGGTATAAACCAATGGCTTCTGTTAATTGCTATTTTGTAGTAATATGGGTATTCGCTCTTGTAGTTAAGTGTACATGAATTTATGCTTGTAGGTTTTTTGTATGACGAAATAGTAAATTTGTTATTATTTGTGTTTATCAATATGTCAAGGAAGGGGATTTTATTATTAGTATTGAGTTCATATGTGAATTTAAGTGACGTCATGAAATGCGGTGCGATTTTCGTTTCTAGCGTCTTATAGAGTGTGTTTATCGTTGCTTAGAGATCATCTGTGTAAATGACAGACTATCATCACTGTCTTGGCCGTATATTGTTTAATATATATATATATATATATATATATATATATATATATATATATATATATATATTTTTGGTTGGATAGATGTGAGTTTGTGACCCTGTGTTTCACGCTTTTGCGATCGTCAGACAAACCCTCATCAAACACATCAATCTAACCAAATATGTTAGCTCTATCTCTGATATTGGGCTTTCTAATAAGTACCGCGTATATTATATATAAATAAATATATATATATATATATATATATATATATATATATATATATATATATACACACATTTTTCACACACACACACATTTTTCACACACACACACACACACACATATATATATATATATATATAATATCAGTCTACATGGTTAATGCTAACGCCCAGTAAAGTGATTCATTGCTACTTGCCGATCTAAAGTTTGGCGCTAACATGAATTGGAAAGATTATATTGAACCAACTGCTAGGATTGATTGCTAGGAAAGTTTGTTTACTGTGTTGTGCTAGACAATTTTTCTCACCAGAATCTTAGACATTTATAAATCTAGCATTCACCCACACATTAGAAGTTGCTGTCACATCTGGTATGGTGCTTCTTGTATGTACTTAAAGTTTACTGATGAAATGCAAAGAAGAATCTGTAATGCCATTGGCGCTGAAATGGCATCTCGGCGTCAGTCACTTTACCCCGGCCCTAACGTAGCTCCCTTGTGCAATTTTTATAGATATTTGCATGCTAATTTCCTGGTGTGTTTTTGTCTTTGTTACATCAACATTACGGAGTTAAACGGAGTAAGAGATTAGCATATATGTCTCACCATTTTACAGTTCAAATGACTCGATATAATCGTAAGTTCTATATTAACCGTTTCTTCTATCATACATATCACTTTTGAAGCTCTTTTCCGAGTTCTTGCTTTCCAGTAAACTTTGATCTTCAGCAATTTAAATGCAACGTCAATAACTAGCATCTCTAATCTTAATTCCTGTTCTTTTATATTCTCTCTTGTTAATAATATTTTTCTTTGTCACATATTATTTTACGCGCAGTTACGTCTTGCGTTTTAGTGGCTTTATCATCTTCCTTAGGATGAAACGATTCGATATATATATGCGAGTGGAGAGAGATATGAATATTGCATAATTGATCTTCAAGCGATTTTAACCGATGAACGCTTAAAGCATGAAACTGGCTGTCACACAGCAATGTTGATACCTATGTCCACATTTCCCCACTTCGTTCCTGAGATTTCTTCTGCAAATATTATAGTAAATTTTGAACTTAAACAGTGTAGACTAGAGATGGCAACCATTGGAACGGGTGCCAAATATGGTACGCTGGAAACTTGTTTCTGGCACGCGAAACTTATTCATTAGATTCCCTTTTTGACTTGTTTTTATTCTTTCTCCTCTTACATGTATATCATTATATCACATACTGTTATTTTCTGCCCTTTACAAATTTTGCAGATTAAAGATGGGGGTATCAAAGAAAAATATGGAAAAGGAAGTATTAAGGACTTGGATTACCATTCCATAAAATTTTGTCTGTTTACAAATCCTTCCGACATCATTATTATCCATTTTTCATCTCCATATGCGTGTGAATCTTTCTTTTAAGTGATGAACTTTGTTAAACCTCGTAACAGCAGGAGCCTGACGGATGAAACTCGTAGCGCATGTATATCTATCAAGGTTACTAAACATAAACCCGATATAAGATCTCTGTCGTCAGTGATTTAGCAGCAGAAGTCCCACGGATAATATATAAAAAGAGACGACAATTTTTCTGTCTCTAGTTTTATCGGATGTTTACTTTTAAAAGTGGGAAAGGTCCAGGTATATGTAAAAGTAGTTTTGAATATATATATATATATATATATATATATATATAAAAAAGGATTGAAAATCAGTAAAATATTATTTTAACAACCTTTTACTGTGTTTCAGTCATAATAATGTATTACTTGGAAAAATTATGGTTGATTAAATAGTGTAAACAAATAATAGTTAGTAGTATCTTTAAATTGAGTTGCTATATATGACAGTTTCTTTTATATTTACAGGTTAATAAAAATATCACAAAAAAACTTTTTCGTAAAAACATAATTTTTTTCATTCAGTCAGTTTTACATAATTTTTTTTTAAGCATTTCACCTCAAGCAAGGCGGGAAGCCACTAGCACACAAGGGATTATGGAGGATTTGGAGCGAGAGCAGGTAGGAATGATAGAGGAAAGGATGAGGAGAAGGATAGTGGATAGATCAAGGCAACTGGAAGATGTCGATTGACATTACATATGAATAGTTGGAGATTATATCTCTCAGGGAAACTGGAATAGAGAAGGGAGTTCCACAGGCGAGAGGCGCGAGACATGAAGGTATTGGAGTAGAATATATGGCAGCAATACTCCGTGCAAGGGCGAATTGTTGACTTGTAGATTTGAAGGATCGATTCCGGGGAGAAAAATTACGTGGCGCGGCACAGGGAGGCAACTTTCCTTGCGGTGGACGAAGCAAATGACTCAATGTAATTGTTCCAGCTGCAGAAACGTGCACTCGAGAAGTTGAGCGTCAGATATTCTAATGGGGGGCAGGGAAGGATGTCTGTGGTAATTAAAAGAGAGCAGTTTTGTTTTTGAGGCGTTAAAGTTAACCAGCCAATTACTGCCCCAGTTCACAACCGATTGGAGGTCTTTTTCGAGACGAACGGCCAGGTGAGTTTTGTCAGCGAGACTAGATTTGTTTTTGCGGCAGGAGTAAATTGTGGTGTCATCCGCGTAGATGCCAACTTGGGAATCAATGGCCTAATTTCTTACAATGCCGTGTCTTTACTGCTCTGTAGTGATTTTTTTATCATTTGAAAAGTTCTTCACATAATTAAGAGATATTAAATCATATGTTCTCAAAATATTTTTGTTGACACGAGGAATAATTTTGTCAGAGATTTTGTCGGCTTTCGCACGCACGCTTAAAAAGGTTGCCCACCCCTAGTGTAGACAAACGTAGTACATATATAGATATCAATATTGAAGATACAGTATATAGCCCTTTCTACATATCTAGGGGCACCTTGACGTGGCGTAATCGTTAGCAAGCTTGCCCCGCTAGATCACTTACGACTGAGTAATGAGTTCGATACTTACTGGGTGCAGCCATACATCCAGGCTTGTGCCACATCTTAGCTACGCTTAGAATGTCGCCAAACTTTCGCGGCCCATACCGGGGAAGGACTATCAACTCTCAGTTGCGTCTGTATCTTCGGGCAGAGTGCGACTCAGATGTGGCTCTGTCTAAAAAATAAATAAAACTAAGAGGTGCCAGGTACCTAGGACCAGCTGCCCACGGCTGTACCCCTCTCATTTAATTAGGGGGCGCGGAAATTTTTCTACCTGGCCTGAGTCTACGCGCTCAGGTTCCCCTCGTTAAACACCTCGTCTCAGTTGGAAGACCGGGGTAAATATTGATTTTCCAAGCATAGCTTAGAAATGGCACAAGGCCGAAAATAGGGAGCACCCAGTGAGAATCGAACTCACTACTCAGCCGTAATTGTTCTATCGAGACAAACTTGCTAACCATTACACCACCTCGAGGTGCCCAAGACCGGGGTAAATATACCTTTCTACATATCTAACATTTACTGACTAATTGCGTAACCAGACACAGTTTTATGTCAAATTTTTATCATATTGATAGAAACTTAATAATACTTACACTTAAATATACGTTACCTGATCTCGCGCCATGATTTCATTAGCCGACATCTAATATTAACGCTTTGATTTGATTTCTTTATGACAATGGATATCTTAGATCAAGCTACGTTGTCGAATATATTACATTATCTACGTCATTCAACTCACTAAATTAAGGAGACAAATATATTTGTCATTTATCAAAGATAGATGCTGTTATCTGTTTAACCACTCGACGAAAATTTTCAATGACCTTATGATTTTGCATATGATTTTGTTTTTGGTTGAAAAACAAAGGCATCAATATTTTTTTTTTATTTTGTTACAGTAATAAGATTTGATGGTACTTTTAAAAAATGACCTTACTGTTATTTCCAGGAGAAAAATCGAAATTTCTTCAGGTCAGTTACACATTTTTGAAAAGCCAGACCAATTTTTATGTGAAGATTATGGTAGTTTTAAAATATTTAAAAATATAAGAAAAAAAAAAAGAAATTAGAACGTCACCTTTTACATGATGTTGACATCTATACAACATATATACGTTAATGTATTTCATATTTAACCACGTTTGTTTCAAACCCGATACCCAATTTGCATATAGATTAAAATTTACTGAGTTCCGAGAATTTAGATTGAAATAGAATAATTTTTTTGAATTGGAAACCAATTTTAAACGGGTTTAAAAATTGTGCCATCATGCTGGACAAAAGTTAAATGTTCTAAAAACTGCTGCAGAGATTGTCATGCTTTTTTACATAATCTATAAGTCGAGAAGAATAATTAACATTGCCCGCCACCCCGTACCCTATCGCTGTTTTCAAGTCAGATGTTTTTATGTGCTAGATACCATAGTTTCAACAGTCCAGTCCTTCATAGTTAGAACCCGCCATGACACCTACACAGGTTCGCTTCATAATCCTTCGATTCGTATCCCAATAGTACGGTTCAAGTTCCACACAGGCAGCTTCTTCCGAAGAACTCTTCCTTTGGGTACCAAATAAATGAAATATACTTCCCCGGTCGATAAAATCTCAAACTTTTCAAGTCTAGTTTCAAACGGTTAACTATCCCTCATATCCTCATAAAATGTACTCCTTAAGTTTTACTCTAATACAATAAGCTGATTCGGTAAGCAGCTACATTGAGTAGCTCTCGGGTCTTATAGTGAAGTAACAAGAGTATAAAAACATATATGATTTCAAAACTTACAATCAAATCTATATAAATAAAGCGCAGTGTACGTGTGTCCGTCCGTCCACCCGTTTGTTGATCTCAGCGAATTATAAAATTCCTGTAGTAACAGGTAGTAAATACTCTAGTTACACGTGATTAAAAATTAAATAAATAACTTATTTTAAGTTAAATTTAAATATCGAATAGAGTGAAAGATTAAAAAAATATTAGTTATTAAACGTTTAGCTTTAATTTCGCTTATCGTCGCAATTACAATTGATACCGTTTAATTAAACAGAAATTAAAAATTAAGTGGAGCACGGTACGTTGCTCATATGTTTTTCTTCTTTCTGTAGCACGCGTACTGTGAAGTATACCAAATATTACATAGTTCGGGTCTCCTAATTTTTTTTTTTAACAGTGACTTCAAGTGAGAGGATCATAAAGAATGGTGACTTTAAATAAAATAAAAATTGCGCGTCCACTAAATTGTAAACAAAATATGGGGATCTGTTGCGTATACGAAGAAAGATTATGCCGAACTAATGTATCAAATAAAGATAAAATAATTTTACAATATCTAATTTCTTATAACTTTTACGCACATAGGACGCTGAAGGTAAAAGCCGGAAGGCTTAAAATCTTTCGGCAGGAGCTAACCTAATGTCCGCCCGAAGGCGAGCTTCTAGGCTAGTGAATAATAAATCTACAACGTTAGGAAAATTGGCAATAAAACGTCAACAAGCAAAGAATTTCTAAAGCGATTTTGATTGATTAAATTGTTTCGTATTTATATCTGTTCTACAGAATCAGGCATTTGCCGATTACGGGGCGTAACGGAAATTACAACATTATTTTTAAAGTAAGAGTTTATAAAAAATCTGTCATGATCAAGAATTTTATCAGAAATAAGTATAAAAGATTTAGATATTTGTTATTCTAATATGGAATGAAGACGTAGAAAAATTATTGTATTTACCATTTAAGAAAGTTGCGATTATATTAACGTATTTTGCATTTATTATCAATGATCATCATTACATTCGTACCAACGAATTGTTTGAGAGGTGTACAAGTAATGAAAAAGAACTGTTTAACTGAAAAGCGCGGACCACTCACTTACGTCAAAATTGGAAGGGAGAGGCCAATTCGCAAATTATTAATTGGAGATACCAAACAGATACACACACACACACACACACACACTGATTAATTTTGGTAGAAACTATTTTGTTTAGAAGGGATTCCAACATTTTCCCTATCTTAAATACTAATGAAAATCTATCTATATATAGTCGAAACAGGATGATTCTGCGATAATGCTCAATTCCAGATTTAATCATTATACAATAGTAATATCTATCTATCTATCTATCTATCTATCTATCTATCTATCTATCTATCTATCTATCACAGTCTCCTCATATTTATCTATACATATCTCAGTCTATTTATATCCACAACACACACATCTATCTATCTATCTATCTATCTATCTATCTATCTATCTATCTATCTATCTATCTATCTATCCCCCCTCTCTCTCTCTCTCTATATATATATATATATATATATATATATATGTATTATTTACATATTCCGTTTCTTTATATAAAAAAGAACATTATTTGACAGGGCCTGTCTGCTTATTTTTTTAAATTTTATTTTCTCATGGGATGTAAATCGGGTTCAAAATTGTGGATAAATTCGCCAATGTTCATGTTTTGATTTTCTTTTCATTCAAGAATTCCTTTCAAGGATTGTTTGTTGGCTGTGCCGTTAACAAGCTTTTGTTAGATATATATTCTGTCATTATATATATATATATATATATATATATATATATATATATATATATATCCATGTAAAATTATGTATGAATCGTTTTCACAGCGATAGACCACAGCGAAAAATATCTATCAAATTTTTATACATCCTACTATTAATTTTTATGCATATTAAATATTTGATACGTATCTGATATTACCGTCGCATGGAATGGAAGATATTCGTATTGGTTCATTTGTATAATGCTAGCTTCAATATTTTTGTGTCTTTTTATGTAAAGTGTACAGAAGTTGATTCTTGTATTTACTGCAGTTTTGTCTATATGGTGAAAGTCGCAGTTTAGTTTTTTGAGGTCCAATGGTCAATACATGCACAAACTACTCTAGGCTTCGACAAATGAACCTGAGAGAGAGAGCGAAATGTTCAATATATATATATATATATATATATATATATATATATATATATATATATATATATATATATATATATATATATATTAAAGAAATGGACAAGGTCCGACAATTTATGAAGAGCAGTTATGAATGTACGAGATTCATGGAAAGTTGGAGTTTATAAGCAGTAAATTCGACCTTGTCTACCGATTGGTTCTTTGTAGCTCAAGCGGTAAAGGCACGTCAGCGTATATGACGGTTCCGTATAGGATGCAGGTTCGAATCCTGTCAAAGAACGAAAATTTTCTATGAAAATTTCTCGGACATTCAGGCCGGTAAATGTTATTTAATACTGTTTATCATAAACAGATCATTTGCTTAAATACTTGTATCTATAAAATAACAACGTTAAACATAAAAATATGTCTTTTATATATATATAAATAATAGGTTTTACACTTATATATGCTAACAGAATGTACTATTAGGAAGAACACAGTGAGATCAGATATTAGCCTCGTTAGCTTAATCTTTTATAGGGAAACAACAATGGAGCACTCAGTGTACCCCAGAATTCTGCGGCAGGCGATCAGATATTTACAGAGCCAATAGATTCTTCATCACGATTAAATAGATATGAGGTTAGTTTTTCGCTTGCACATCCTTTGTCTAGTGTAAGTGAAATCAAGCTCACTTTGAGAATATGGGTGTATCCAGACAGATAAATAGATCTTCCTGCATAGGAAATGGTTAACGTATTAGTTTCGTTTTTTTTTTCACCGCAAGCAATATTTCTTTAGCTTTTATCAAGAGTCTCCAAATATATAGCAGGAACCCAGCATCATATGTGGCAGCAGTATTCAAAGCATGGACGAATGGTAGACTTATAAATATGCAAAATAGATTCTGAAGAGAAAATATTGCCAAGCTTGACGCAGGGAAAAAATTGCCCACAACAATTGATTTAATATAATCTTTCCTCTTAATGTCATCCGAGAATGTTAGCCCGATATAGCACAAAATATTTCTCCCCTGGAGGTTAGCATCAGTCATGAATCATGGGTGGTAGAAAGGGGTCTATCAGATAATTAATAGAAAGAAGTTTCGTTTTGGTGGTGTTAAAATTAACAAGCCCTACCATGCCCAAGTTAATAGGAAATTGTAGGTCATTTTTTTTTTAAATTAGCTGCCAATTTGACCTTATCAAACTGATCAGACTATGTAGACAATAGAAAATGGTTGTCTTTGTTATTGATACCGAGGTGAGAACTGATGCAATCAGGAAGTTCTTTGATGAAAAGTAAGAACAAACGCTCAAGTATAGAACCCTGGGGACATCTGCATCAGTACAAAAATCTAGAAGAGTGGCCGTTCAGCACAACATTCATTTAATGATTTGATAAGAAAGACTGGATCAGTAAAAAACTTCTAAAGCTTGATACAGGCTTTCAGTAATTATTTTTAGTACATCAGATTTTGATCCAAAGAAATGAAATCCATATAGCTTGTCTGAAAGTATTCCCTGCGATGTGAGATGCTTAACAAATTTAGATCTGATTAGGGCCTCTAGTTGATTGCCTAAACGAAACAGAAGGCTATATTTAAAGATTGTGAATAAAATCCAAAGAAGAATCAGCAATGTTATTTGTCCTAACCTAGTGTTTCGAGTTCAGTCGCCGTAATTTATCCTCTCTTTGCCTTTTCTATACTTCATGGTAATTGTTTCGATGAACTCTTCGCTATGGTAGCCAGATATTGTGAATTTAAGCGCAGTACTATATTGGCGATAAGGTCTCATCACTTTACAGGTGAGTTGGTTAGATGTAAACGTAAGTTCTGTGCTAAGCCTTTCTTTTCTTGCATTTTTCTCTTGTGGAAATCTATTCCGGTTCCATGATTTCTAGTTAAATTTGATCTTACAAAATTTAAATGCAATTTCAATCGTTATCTACGGGCTTCTTGGTTATTCTGTTGTTCTCGCTTATTAATGTTTCTTTATTTGCTTATTCTTTCACGCTCAGTGACCCGTTGAGTTTTAGGGGCTTCACTACCTTCCGTGGGTTTCAGATTATAAAAAAAAATGTTCTAAAAAGTTTCTAAAATGTTTATACAATAGTTAAACTTTCTCTTTTTTTTACCTTACGCAGCTTAGCATAGCTTAAAAAAGAAGTTGACAATGCCTAAAACATTATTCTTTATTTTTACTCCTTATTTTTGAGTTTGGTACGAGGAAGAAATGAAGAAAAGTGAACTTTCTGAAAAGTGTTTTGAAACCCAAAGCAATTTGTCTTCGAAAAAAAAAAAAAAAGAGACTGTGTTAATATATTGCTTTTTGAAGATTCGCAGCAGGACGAAAACACTTATTTGTTGACGCCTCAAGGTTTAAAACCATATCACAAAGTTATTTGTTAAAGAGTCTTAACAACCAGCGAAAATAAAACTCATAATTTAAACATCTCCTGTCCTTACCGAGATGATTTCTTAAACTCACAGGTACTGAGTGTTATTTGGTAGTGCTCATCCGCTCGGCAGATGAAATGTATCAAAGACGCATGGTACGAGCGACAGTAACGAATTCTTGGCTGACCAAAAATATTATTTATCACCAGATGCAAAATTCCTCAGGAGGTATTTGAAATTCCGTTATCTGTGTTGTTAAACATAAAGCCATGTCATCACCTCTTGTTTGAGCCTTAAAATAAGCAACTGTGTTTTTTAATAATTATTTCGGAATACATAAGTAAGCGATGCCGTGGTATTGATAAGGTCACCTTTGTTGGTTGGGAATGTGGAAAGGCCAATGTATTTGTGTATTTGTTTTCTATTTTTATTTTGAGGCAATGGTAATATTAAACGCTTGCTTAAAAGAAATATTCTGCATTCATTGACCGAGCAGCCGGTTGAAATTTATAAAATTCTTTCTCATGAATCATTTTTTTCAGGGAAATATGTTTGTCAGCGTTATCGATATTTCCAGTATTGATGTGGAGAGGTGTACTTTCTAGCCCTTTATTTGAAGTAGCGCGACACGTCAGCCACTTGATTATAACACTGTTTTCTCTTCGAGATTTATGTACTAACCATTTTAATTGTTGCCTTTGTTGAAAATCCATTCCTGTCTGACTCGAAAATCCGTTGACTCGAGTCTCTTCTTTGAGGCGACCGTCCAACACTCGCTGCCGTAAAGGACGACAGATAATCAGTTAGCAGTTCAGTACTCTTTTCTTTGCTACCAATGAAATCCACCTGTCTCGTAATACTCTGACGAGCTTTTGGAATGCGTCTTTGGTCATTCCAATACATGTTCGGATATCAGCGTCGCACTTACCGTCCTCAGTCGGAACACTTATCAAAATTTCCGCACCTGGTTGATTTTAGTGTCTACGACCTGTAAATCTCAGCTTTTTCCTAATGACCATGCATTCTGTCTTGTAGATTATGCCACAAGAGCAGTTTGTTGGACAAAACTACTGCGAACACAGCCTATTTAAACGTCTAATTTACGTTCATTTACCTCCGTAAATGCATATAAATCGAGCTACCGCATAAACCAGCTTTGGGTTAAATAGTATGCCATTTGGAAACATTCCTTACTCCCCACCAAAATGCTAATGGTGTCTTCACTCGCAAATATGAAAAGTCTTATACTTAAAATCCAAAATATGGTTTTAAATAACTCCCAAAGAGTTGATAAGCCGTACAATAAAAACCAACCATTGCACAAAAAAGAAACCTTGAATCATTCATTTTTGTTTTACAAATGAATAGAAGTTACTAGTGCTTAAGTCCACAGATCGGAGCCCAAACAGCAGGGACACATTAACAAGAAATTGTTGATACGTTCTGATGCATTCTACTTCAGAAAAAGACTCATTCGTTACGAACGTGTATGAAACATCAAGTGAAAAGTAATACAATGTTGCAGTAATGCCCTGTTGTACAGAATAATGAATAAATGTTAGGTTTATAGAGTAAACATTTCAATCCCGTTTCTCTTTTTCTCTTAATTTATGTTTGTCTTTATTTCATATCTTATAACAAACATGCAGAATCATCCGCTTTTGTGTGGATCAAATCGCTTTCTTTTGTAGCGCTTTATTATTGGCCCTTCTTTCCTTTCTTTCTTTCTTTCTTTCTTTCTTTTCGATTTCTTTCCTTTTTTCTTTCTTTCTTTTTAATTTCTTTCCTTCTTTCTTTCATGACAGTAAATTATGCTGTCTTTATTTTCATTCTTTCTGCGACCATCGTACTTTCGGCAGTCATCCATTGAGGTTTTTTGCTTGCTTTGTTTTTTTTCTTCCCGTCTTTCCTCCTTTCTTTCTTTTCATGATATCTTATCCTTTCTTTTTTTTATGCGACTATCATACTTTCGGTATTCATTAATTTGCTTTTTTACTAGCTTCGTTTTTTCTCTTTCTTTCTTTCTTCTTTCTTTCTTTCTTCCTTTCTTTCTTTCTTTCTTTCTTTCTTTTCCTGATATTATATTATCCCGTCTTCATTTCCTTTTTTCTTTCTTTTTGAGATATTTATCTCAGCAAAGCAAGGTTCCATTTCCCCCTTCTAAGAAATGCACATCTTTCAACAGACCCTATATTTGCTAACTTTATTTAAGACCCTAACGAGAGGTGTTTATTTCTTCAAAAGGGTGACTAGATCGTACTTTGCAGTAAAGTCTCTTGTGGTTGATCAGTTAAAACCAGTATGACAGTATTATACTACAAGATATAACATTTATTACATTTTCAAAATAGTAACTATTATTAATTACTAACATCGCGTATATCAAATAACACATTTTTTTTACTCGAAACTTAAATTCTATATTAGTTTCGATTTTCACTGCAGAAAATGGTTTTATTTAAATAACTAAACAATTTCATTATAACACTCAGACACAGACCAATGCGTATTTATAAATATCGCAAATGACAAGAATTCATATTTTCTCCATTGATTTTTAAAGTTTTCCATGTGAATTTGTAAGACCCATCGATTTGGGTATTTGAAACGACAAACTGTTCATTTCACACACAAAAAAAAACAACAAACAAACAAAAATAAAAAAAACAAACGTAGAATATTAAAGGGAAATAACTCTTGTATTTTAATAGCTTAAGTCATTTCAAGTTTAAAAAATTAGATTTTTATTTACTAAAATTAATGAATGAATGACAACAAATTAGCTGGATTGTCTAAGAAGATTTTTGAATATTGACATCAATTAAAGCTAGAAATTTTTTTTTTCGGGCAATGAAAATAAACTATAAATAGATAAAAAAAAACGAATAAAATATCAACATTAAAATAAATAAATAAATAAAAAGAAAAGCATGAATAAATAAGGAAGACTTTTAAAGAAGTCTGGTCTTCGTCAAGACCCACTGGCTCCCCTCCCTCAAAGCCATGTTTACACATTGATCTTAGAAAGCCATTGAGCCATCGGCCTTTTGAACAGTAGAAGAATTTTATTCATTGTTTGCTTTTAGGATTGGATCTTTGGTTCCTTGTAAAGTTCAACTCCATCCATCTGAAGTCGCCGTTCGAACTCTGAAATTTGATTCACTACTAATGTGTATTTCCTCAATAGGTATAGGTATGTTTGCCTAATGACTAGTTTATTCTCCTCGACGGTTTCTGAACAGGAGAAGTGGTGTATCCTTTGTTTCCTGTGTAGGATTAGGTTTCCGGTTCCTTCTAAATACTTTAATTCTCTTTCACTCCCAATAGCCCCTTGCGTTTTATTGGTATTATTGCCTTGCTTGGGGTGAACTGATTAAAAAAGTGCATTCGACATTTTTCTGTAGTGGACATGACCTATCTCCCCCACCCCACCCCACCGAAAGAGACACAAAATACCATTGCATCGATTTTTCGATGCAATGGTATTTCATTGCGGGTTCCTAATCCGAATTTTTTCGGATATATCCCCTGCCCTCTCCCTGCCTACTTTGGCGTTCAAGTCTCCCAAGATAATTATAGATTCTTTCAATTTGCAATGGGTCTTGGCACTGTATAGCATGGAATAGAAAGAATTGATTTCTTCTTCCTTACTTTGTGCTGATGGTGCATACACTATTATGATAGCTATGTTGAAAGGCTTTCCTTTCAGCTTGACTACCAGAATTCTTTCGGATAATTGGCAGTATCCAAGAACGCATTTCTTGAATTCATGATCTAGTGTCAATCCTAGTCCTTTATCGTTTTTTCTCTCCACCTGCATAAATAATCCTCTGATTGTCACTGACAAAATCTTCGTTTTTTGGCCATTGATGTTGATTGGCCTAAGATGTTGATTTTTAGCCTACTCATCTCTTGTTTCCCATTATCTAACTGGCCACAGCTGTTTAAAATCGGAACATCCCATGTCCCGAGAGCTATTTTCTGTTAGATGCGAGCAATCGCAAGATAATGGTCCAGTGTCGCCTGTCGCTCATGTCAGACCTTTCCGGGCGAGGGATAGGTTCCGAGGAATTTTATCCCCTTTACGCCGTTTATCCTGGCAGTTCGTGGATGACAGTCAGGTGACACCTGTTGCATATGTCGGTCCTTAGCGGGCGACGAATTAAATACCATACACGATCATGTAAATTACCTAATCCCATAGGACTAATTAAATGCCTGTTCGTGAAGTTGAAAAATGCTGTATAACTTGCTGAGGCACATCTAAGAGTCGGTAGATTTATATTATTAAGAATTTTTTCTAGAGTAACAATGATTTCTTTTAAGATAAAAGAAATACTATTTAATCCAGAGCTGGGGTGAATAAATGGCTTCATACGTTTACAATGTTTATTTTGGGATGAGGGAATCTAATGTGACCGAATGGAATTCGAAATCAGCTCCCTGGTTTCCGATTCCACGCCGCTATGGATTACATTAAGAAGGAAAGACATAGAAGACGTTCAAACTGATACGGTTCAACAAACAGAACAGAAAAGAAAAATAAGGCAAAATACAAGTGAAGAAAAAAGCTTTTTAAAAGTTCCATTTTGGATAGAATCTGATTGCCAGAAGCTGGATTAAATTCCCATGAGCGATTTTAATTCGAAGTACTTCTTATTAATTACGATGAACTTATATATACATCTTCAATTTGCCGTGCTACCTCTGCAATAAATCATTAAAGAGACATTTAAATCTACACCAGGATCAGATAAATAGAATGTCTAACACGGAAATTCTCTTTTTGCAATTATTTGTGTTTAATTTTAAAGGTTGTCTGGCCTTAAATGCCATTTACTTTTCAAGCAAGGAAAGAGTAAGAAAAATGTACTAGAGTTGATCAATCTTTGTATAGCGCATACAGCTCACACATATCTATGTGTATACGTTTGTGTTTATGCGTATGCATGTACACGTGTGCGTAATTTCTATAAGCACAGCATATATAAGACCGATATTTTACATTGATGAGATATAGCATAAGATATATTTTAAAACCGTTAGAAAATCAATGAGTCATTTAATTTACTCATGATCACCAAATACAAGGCCAAAGAGCCACTCAAGGTAGAGGATGACTGGATGATGTCGTTGCAGTGATCGGGAAACCTCCTTACGTGTGTCTGTTTCATAAACTGGCCGTGCTTAGGAAAAAAAGCTTAGTGGATCTTCCTGCTTACTAATTGAATATGAAGTGATATGAGGGTGTTTCGTCAAAGTTTACGGGGTGTGGTGGGTTTTATCTACGTAGGTCTGAACTGGTGGGACGAAGGGGTGTAACTCTTTAGAATATTTGCCATGATAATAAGGATTAGGTATCAAGGGTTATGCGATAATTCACGTGGGAAAAGTATTTTAGGGTAGAAAATAATTCATCACAAGCAAGGCCGTGTACAAACTCTATCAAGTCTGGAATGTGAAGACTGGGCAACTCCTACCTAGATATGAAATCAGTACTCCATTATTGGTGTGATCCGGTTCTTGTAAAGATACAAAATTTCATGTGGTGTCAGATATTTATTGCAGCGTTAGAAAACATGTATCGTATATATGAGTACGGACTAAAAACACCCGACCATCGCTATCGTCTGAGCATACTCTAATAGAAGACCACCGATTTTCTTTATTCTCTTTTCTTTTGATCGGTTTCACCTCATGCAAGTCAGAAAAAAAAAACACTAAGTGTGGAAGAATTAGGAACAGAACCATTAAGTGGACAGCAAATAGTGATTGAGATTGCATTTAAATTTTTGCAGATTGATTTTGCCTGGAAAGCATAGAGCCGTAAGGGAGTTTCCCAAGTGATAAAATCGAGAAAAGAATCTAGCCGGCGAGATCTCATCAATTTACAGTTGCGATGGGGAAGTAATTGAAGCCGAGATGCCAGGTCAAGAGCAATAATATTGCTGACACTTTTTTTTAGATATCATCAAGGAGATCACGATAAATAGTAGGCGACCAGTCCATATGAGACAGCCGTATTCTAAGCATGGACGAATGGTATATATATATATATATATATATATATATATATATATATATATATATATATATATTAAGACATTATTATGTTTATACATTCTTTTTATAGATACAAATATTTAAGTAAATGTTTGTTTTATGATATTTGTATCTATAAAAAGAATGTATAAAGTGGATTTAAAATAATTGTTTGACTTTTTCCATTTCATATATATATATATATATATATATATATATATATATATATATATATGAAATGGACAAAGTCCGACAATTATTTTAAGACATTGTTATGTTTATACATTCTTTTTATAGACACAAATATTTAAGTAAATGCTCTGTTTATAATAAACAGTATTAAACAACATTTACTGGCTTGAATTTCTGAGAAATTTTCATATATTTGGACTTTCAGGCCGGTAAATGTTGTTTAATACCGTTTGTCCATTTCATAATGTGTGACGTCATTTTTTTACATTTGGTTACGCCATGAGCAGATATTAATATACGTGAGGGAGTCATGGAAGATTGTAGTTTAAAAACTGTAAGATCGACCTTGCTAACCGAACGCTCCTCTGTGGACCAATTGATTAAAGCACGTCAGGCTGTGACGGTTCTGTATAGGAAACAGGTTCGATTCCTGTCGGAGGACGAATATTTTCTATGAAAATTTCTCGGACATGTAAATTTTCTCGGCCGGTAAATGTTGTTTAATACTGTTTAGTATAAACAGAACATTTGTATCTATAAAAAGAATAAACATAAAAATGTCTTTTATATATATATATATATATATATATATATATATATATATATATGTGTGTGTGTGTGTGTGTGTGATAGTTGTGTATTTCAAATTTCCGAATTAGTTGTTTTATACTATCGCTACGTTTGCCTCAGTTCTCATTTATTTTTATTTGAAATTATTTTTCCCGGGTACTTTCGAATGTTGTTCCATTCTTTTTCAAGGATTTTGTTTTGTGTATATTTACGCAACTGTTTTGTTTTAAAAATATAAAAATGCACATAAGAATTCTAGTTTCTCCGTTCAAATGACGTCAGCTTAGGTGACTTGAAATTGGTTCTTCCAGCAAAGGTGACAACGCCGAATTTACCAAGAACAGTTTTGTAAATATACACGAAACACAATACTTGTAAACGAAAGTAAATGTAACATTCGAAAGTAGTTTTCAATAAATTATATATATATATATATATATATATATATATATATATATATATATATATAATTACGTAAACGGAGACTTTAGAATATCATGGTAATATTTTATTTCGCAAAACCGATACTACACTTTCGTCTCATCAGAACAAACATTTTTAACAATAAATGGATTCAAATAAAACAAATCCAAGCACAGGCAAAAAGCAAAATATTTAAACATAAAATACGTTTTTAAATAAAGTTTCAATATGTGAGAAGGGGAAAAGAGAGAAAGAAATGTAGGAGAAAGAGAAGTATATATGTATGTCTAGAAAGATATAGGCCAGTAATAATGTTGTGGATTACGGGATTAAATCCGGTACCATTAAATAACAAACGCCAGGAATGAATATATGAAAATAAAGTATTAACATAATAATACAAACTGGTAATGCAGGTTAGTAGTTCCAGGAATACGGGTTAGTAGCAAAATATATATATATATATATATATATATATATATATATATATAGTCTTTGGTATTGAAGTATCGCTGTATGACTTACTGAGTCTAAGTGCTCACTCACTGTGACTCCTACAAAGCTGTTACCTCACCCTCACTCTTCCGGTTACCTACAACCTTTATTCTGTCACTTTGGACTCGACTCGACTCTTCGGTCTTGCTCTCTCAGTTTTCACGTAGCCGTATTATATATATACTGGATGAGTCCATTTGTGTAAAAGGGAGAACCCTCCACCCCCAAACTTCATAGATCCCATTTGGGGGAGGAGTTAATATTTTTTTTTTATGATCGATAATCAGGGTTCTGTAAATTTTTCTTTTCCTGTTTGTCCTTCTAATTTCTGTGTCTTCCTGTGGTTTTGAATCTCAAAAGCTTCAAAGATTGCATCCATTGAATCATTCTTTTTTCAGCGGGTGACGAGCTTGGCTCTTCAACCCGTCTTTTTGTATTTCGTCAATATATCTTCTGTGGGAAAATTTTTCGCCTTGTATTGTGTACATCACATTTCCTAGTCTGTTAATTATTTTTTCAAAGCTCTCTTTAATTCTTTGTCGATTTTTTCTATAGTAATAACCGGCACGTTCCGCTTCTTTTTAAATACTGGTGAGACGTTTTCTTTTAATTCGATTCTAGCTGTAAATTTGTTACACGGACCCAACCCGCTCAAAAATACTTCTGGAAATTGATTATGTAATCCTTCCTTTAGTTTTATAACTTCTGATGGTTTGCAGTTTATCTTTTTAAAAACAGAACTGATAGGTAAATCCCATACGTCAAACTTCTGCATCCAGTCCGTGTCCACCAGATTTCCTGTAACTTTCATGACGAATATTTTGAGTTTTCTTGTTTTCCCGTGAAATTTTACATTCAGGATTACTTCTTCGAATTTTATACGCTTTCCTGTAACAAACTTAGCAAATTTTTTGTGTATATAACATTGTTGGTCTATTAAGCTTTCTCCATGTTTGTAGGTTAATTATCGTCAAATCTGACCCTGAATCTAGTTGCAATTTTATCATTTTATTTAAGATTTCAAGTTCCACATATTTCCTTATATTAGTATTGTCTTCGTCATGCATTCTAGTAGCTCTTATCCAAATAGTAAATTTTCTGTTCCTACATTGGGATGCTTTGTGACCCATTTTTCCACACGCAAGTTTTTTATATTTAAAACGACAATCCTTATTCCAGCGTAGTCCTGCACATCGATAGCATGCAGATGGGGAGGGCATATTTACTTTGATTTTCGTCATTATTTTCCCTGTACGTTGTACTATTTCCATTATTATAGAATTTTTGTTTTCTTTCCGGGTAGGGTGAAAAACGTAAACTTTTGTTTAACTTAAGAATATGTGATATTCCTGACTCCTCGATATCCTTCGAGACTTTCTTCATGCTCAGGCATTTTTGGCAGTCTTCCGATAGTTTTTGTAGTGTTAATCCAGGTTCATTTTGCAGTTTTGAAAGCATTTTTTGCGCATTTCGCTATCCTTTGTTGAGACTAACCTTTGTACCAAAATAAGACACTTGAAATTGTCTGGAGTTAATTCTGCCAACTTGAAATCGTGGCAATGTTTATTCACGATTGCGGCGAACGTGGAATAGTCCTCATTTTCATCTTTTACGAGGTCAAGACATTTCCACCTTTCTTGAAAGAGTGACGTTTTCGGGCTGAAAAGCTCCGTCAGGCATGTAACTGCTTCATCAAACGTTAGATCATTTGTCGTTGGCAAAACGTAATCCACGAAATTTGTGTATTCTTCCGTTTCTAATTTTCTGAGTAATAGTCGTAGCTTTTTTGCGTCTGTCCAGTTTTGACAATCGATGTTGAAGATGTCTTCATGACCTCTGAAAAAGTCCCCGAAATTTTTATCCTCTTCTAGGGAATATTTGAATGTTTCTATCGTGTTCCATAAAAGTCACCTCTTTTTCAATATTTTGTTGTTGTGTATTACTCGCTACTTTTACAATTAGCTCCTAGAGTTGTAATTGTCTTTCTTCATTTTGCATTTGTCTCATGATTTTCCTTCTGCGTTTGTAGTAATATTTTTCCATTCTTTCTTGGAATTGTAATTGCTGTTCATTTTGGTGTTTAACAAGTTCTACTAAAATACTTTTAATATCCGCCATGGTACGAGTCTTACGAAAAAACTCGATTTTCCGTATTTCAGTCCTCGTAACACTTTGTTACCCAGTTGTGGATACTGGCAAAATGGCAATTTTCTCTTTTGAGTCTCCCAGAAATGCAAATTCTTGTCGCCCAAGCTGTTGTGGTGAAAAGAGAGAATTTTTTTTCTTTCCGTGTAGGTCCCAATTTCTCGGCATCAATTCATTGTGGTCGGCAAGGGAGAATTTTTCTTTGTAGTCTTCCTGTGTAAGTCCGAATTTCATCGTCGCCAAAGTTGCTGTGGATTCCGGGTTGTGGTCGACGAGTTCTTCCTGACTTTTTTAGTGTCGCCAAGATCGAAGTCCTCGTCGCCAAGTTGACGAGGGAATTTTGTCTCCTTTTGTTCTTCCTGTGTGAATTTTGTATATCCTCGTCCTGTGTCAGTTCAATATCCTTGCAAGTTGCTGTGGATTCCGGTTGAAATCCGGTATCAATAAACAAAAACGCCAGGAATGAATATATGAAAATAATGTATTAACGTAATAATACAAACTGGTAAAGAAGGTTAGTAGTTCCAGGTATATATATGTATATATATATAAAATATATATACAGTCTTTGGTATTGAAATACCGCTGTATGACTTCTTACTGAGTCTACGTGCTCGCTCACTGTTACTCCTACAACGCTGTTACCTCACCCTCACTCTTCCGGTTACCTACACCCTTTTACTCTTTCACTCTGGACTCGACTCGACTCCACTCTTCGGTCTTGCAATATTTATTTGCATTTAAAATACAAAATGTGGCACAGGGCCAAAAGGGGGATGGGGAATGACGGTCTTCATCTGTCTTAAATCTAAACTTAGCTAGTCGCAGACACTGACCCAAACATGCCAACAATAATCCAATCACCAGAACAACACATTCACTCCTGCCTTTCTTACTACGTCCACCATAATACCTCAGTTTCTCTATGAAGTCCTAACTAGTCCCCTTATTTACAGATATTGTTCATGGGGGGAGGGTCATAAAATAACAACTTTTTAAAATCCCCAAATGAATATTTACAAAATGAATTAATTATTTACAATAAACTAAACAAAACTGAGTTAGTAAAAAAAAAACCCCACAAACTATGAATGTGGCAGAAATATCAGTTAACCGGACGAAATCGATACGGGGCTAAGAAAATAAGAACACATTCAAACCATCAAGCATTCACACAAACACTCACTCATTCATACACAACAACAAATACGAAAACACACACACGAAACGAAAGGCGCCCCGCATCCACCAGAAAACTGACATCACTAACCACCCCTAACGAGGGAGGGATGGGGAATTAAACAAAAAAAAAAAAAATAGGGACAGAAATAAAAGGGACCAATGAGCTTACATACCCTAGCTAAGTTAAGCGGGGGAAAAAAAAGAAACTAAAAATTCAAAATTGAAAGCCTAGACTAGCCTAATATCTGGGTGGGTTGCCTATGTTCAACCCTGTTAGGACAAAATTCTGTACCTAACCGACATCCAAATGCTACTCTAGGTCAGCCCCTTTCACTCTACACATTCGCGCAAGAATCACCCACCTTTTGCCGAATTCTGATGAAGGGAGCCGCCGCCTTTCCGTCCTAATCTTGACTTTAAGCTGATGCTTAAAGTACAAGATCAGTTGGGAAGAGGTGAACTTCTCACCTTCAAAGAATCCCTTCTGTCGCGTCGTATAAATCACGACTCGCATAACCCCTAGTAAACAACAGAACACATAGTGTTCAGCCTTCGTCAATTGCGATACCACATTGCTACAAACAGAACTGGCTTCCAGGACAAAAAACTTTCCCTGCAGCATGCGAACCATGAGGCCTTCAACAAACTTGCACAACGGCACTACCGCCTTGCACTGAAAAAAGGCGTGACCAATGGTCTCGACATTCCCAGTACAGCGACGACAGTTTGGATATTTCTCCAAGCCTGCTGAACAAAGTCTTTTGCCGACCCAGAGGGCCCCACGAATCATCAGCCAGGTGAGAGATGCCTCATCGTTATTCAGACATTTCAACCCAGGCGCCCAAGGCCATACCGAGCGAGCCTCCTGCTTCGTAAGACCGAGCTCGTCGATCAGACCATCTTGAACGGACCCCCTAACTAACAAACGATATAATGCCTTACGAGACAACGCTTGGGCGTCGGAGAGGCCATCCGACGTCCGCAAGAGGAGCTTCAAAGCACGACGACATTCGCGGTAGAAGGAGCACTCGAAACGAGGTGTACGGCCGGCCTCCTCCTCGCACAAGTGCACACTTCTCAGGGATGGGAAATGTTTTCGGACATCTTCTTTCCAAAAGGTGCCCACCTCATCCAAACCACGACACATTCGGTCTAGAAAGGTAATGCGAAGCATATATTGACGAATCTCAATGCTAGGCATACCCAGACCGCCCTCAGAGGGATGAAGGCAACAGATCTCGCGAGATACCATATGGGACTTGCCTCTCCACAAGAAAGAGAACAAGGCCTTGACTAATGACATTAGTCGGGCATACGGGAGTGGAAGCACAGAGAGTCGGTAGAGGAGGATCGGATAGATGTGTGAACCACAAACTTCCGCCCTTCCCTTCAGGGAAAGTCTCCTCCGAGACCACAGATTACCCGCGGCCTCGGCCCGCCCTTGTACCTCCGACCAATTCATTTCAACTGGAGATCAGGACCGAACCAGACGCCGAGTATCTTGATCGGCCCATCCGTCCAGAGGAAAGGTCCGGGAAGAGAAACTCCCTTCCACGCACCCAACCGCAAGCCCACAGACTTATCGCGGTTGATCTTGGCCCCTGTCACCATCTCATACCCACTGATCTGCTTACTGACTTCGTTAATCTCGGCTCTGCTCGACACAAGAACCGAAACGTCGTCAGAATAGGCAGAATACCTGGCCGAGGTGGAAGCACCAGGCAGCGAAATACCGCGTAGGACCGGATTCGCCTTTAACTTGCGATGGAAAGGCTCCAACGCAAGAACGTAAAGCAGAGGCGATAGCGGACAACCTTGACGAATGGAGCGAGACAATATGAAAGGCTTCGATCTTACCCCATTCACTTCCACCAGCGCACCGGGGGTCGCATACAAGAGTCGGATCCAGGAGCGAAAGTCGGCTCCGAAACCGGCCGCCGAAAGGACAGCCTCCAGAAATCGATGGTCAACCCTATCGAAGGCCTTGGACTGATCTAAATTGATCAGCGCGGCTTCACTGTCGAGTTGTTCTAAGATCAAGCGTACCATATGAAGGTTATCCTGAATAGTCCTGCCCTTCACAGCACAAGTCTGTTCAGGGCCAATCAGACTAGACAGGACAAGCTGCAAACGGTTGGCTAAGATCTTCGCCAAAATCTTTAAGTCAGTGTTTAACATCGTTAAAGGGCGAAAGTTCCCTAACCCATCCCCACCGTCCTTGTCCTTGATGACACCCCTGGTGAAGCGTTGAGGTAAAGACCCCTGCCTCATCCAGTGGTTGTACATCAGTTCCAGCAAAGGAACAAAAACGTGCGACAACCTCAAGTAAACTTCGTAGGGAAGACCATCTAATCCCGGAGACTTATCCAGGCCAACCTACTTCAGCGCTTCCCAGATTTCCGACTCAGTTATGTGACCCTCGCACCTAGCCACTTCAGCTGCCGAGAGGCAGGGAAAGTCAGCTAAATAGGTGTCGAACTGAGCAGAGCTTAGACCGGGCTCCCTGGTGAAAAGCTCCTGAAAGTAATCTCGAATGACCTCACATATGCCCGCGTTTGTAGTCACGGTCCGTTTATCCGGTAATGTGACGCACGCTATATGTCGCCTGGCCGCGTTTCGATTTTCCTCTACACGCAGTTCAGCGGCCATATTCGTTGCCTCAGAAGACATTCTTTTTAACCTAGCCCTAACTACCAGAGCTTGATCCTTCTTGATAAGCAAGGAGGCCAACTCTGCCTTAGCTAAGACTATGTCCCCACTAACACGGGATTTCACGGCCCGATCAACTTTTTTCTAAAGCCGTTTGCGCCGCTAATTTATCTAAATTGAGCCGACGACTAAAATCGGCAGCAAACGTTCGAATCTTAGATTTTAAATTGCCCCACCAGGCATTTCCCCACAACCGCTCCCGTCAATTCCCTCTGGATCGTTAGTAGCAGCTGGTCCCGGAAACCCTGATCACTGAAAAGCGAACAGTTCAATTTCCAGTAACCAGCCAACCTAACCTTAGGCTTATCTAAGTTTACACGGACCCAGACAAGCCTATGGTCCGTATAAACTATATAATGGAAACTTGGACAGCCTAAGCGCCCTACATCGACTCTCCTAACTAAGACTCGGTCCAGGTAGCTCGCAAGCGAGCCAGGAGCCGAGCTGCCACTAGTAGTCCAGGTCCATGCTACCTCCCGAGGGTGTTCATTCCGGAACTTATCGACGAGATCAAACCCATCGATAAAGTCCCGAAATGGTTTCACATCCGGGTTGTTAGTACCTTTTTTGTGCCCAATACGATCTATATCGGGGTCAAGGACGGCATTCCAATCCCCCGCTAAAACTACCCGACGAGACGTCGTCAAGAACGGCGCGATCTGCCGAAACAAAGCAGGCCGCTCGGAATGGATATTGGGCGCATAAACCCCAATGAGACGAAGAAGCTTATCCTTTATGGTAACATCCAGCACGCAAAGCCTGCCCGCCGGATCCGCGAAGACAAGGGTACATGCAGCCTTCAAAGACCTGCTCACTAGCCAAGAGACACCCCTCGAACAACCATCAAAACATGCTGAATAAAGGGCGAACCCCCTAGACAGTATGTCCTCACGATCATGAGAAGAAAACCGGGTCTCTTGTAAACAACATATATTCACCCCGAAGCGCTGAAGGTCACGAGAGAGCCTCGCCCTGCGAGACTCGGACCTCAGACCACGGGCATTCAAACTAGCTAACCAGAGAGCCATTGTGAAGCCGATTAGGGTTGCCCTTCAGGATAGAACATGGCTGGGGTGAGGACACCGACAGCTCGTCCCATGGAACCAGACGCCATCTCATTCTCGACGGTATCATCCTGAGACAAGCCGCCGATGTCCGAAGGGTAGGTGAGTTTCAAAGCTCTATAAAGGGATGGGTGAACAAAAACTGGGATCCTCCCTTTAAGTTTCTGGTTTGCTTCATCCGAATCTGGGTCTAAAAGGTAGGCAGCAGGGGCACCATTTTAGAGATGACTGGGCCTCCTCTATCATGCCCCAAATCTCCCAAGTACCCGGGCCAGTTCTGATTACGGTCAAAATCCTTTTGGCAGACGGGAAGTTTACGGGATTTTCCACCTCGACCCTGTTTATCTTCTGAAAGTTCCAGAGAATTTTTAAATCCTTTGGGTTTTCTGCCTGAAACACCCTTTTCTGCCTGGTCCTGAACACCCAGTCTGCCCTTTTTTTTGTGAGGTGACTGAACAGGAGTAGACATGGGTGAGGGATTTGGTGTGGTAGAGGGAGTCCAACCCGAAGGTGTTCTTACTGGAGAAGGTTTGGACGAATGTATTTTTTTGGCAGGTGTGTTTGACAAAGATTTTGGCGGCGGTGGCTTAGTGAATTTAGATGAAGGGGAAGACGGGGGTAGAGGATAGGGGGCCCGGTGCCCCCTGCGATTTTTTTACTTTTTACCCTGTTTAGCCTCCAATTTTTCTTTCAAACTTTTGAGATCTAAAATCTTCTGCCAGCTTGGTTCGTTCTTTTTTGAGTCTCACTCGCATTTTTCCAGCATATGACGCCGAGGCGTCGCCCTCAGAGCTGACAGAGGGAATGGGGCTGTAGGTGATTTTGTCCCTGGTGTCATGTTGGGACTGAGGAACCGCTGTTTGGGTCTTCCCTGCCCCTAACCACGAGGTGGCATTCCCCTCAGCCTTCTCCTTAACCACACTAGTGGCAGGCGTTGGTTTCGGGGGGGCATGAGGATTGGACCCAACCGAGGGACTTTGCCCATCGGTCCGCCTCGCAGCTAGGCCCATTACAGGCGCTGCGGATTTTTCCTTATCGGCCAAGGGGGGGTTTTGGTCACCTACGACCGGAACTCCAGGGGCCTTCTTCCCTGGGCAGGAGGAGGAAAGGTGACCAGTCTCTCCACACCTCCAGCAAGTTGGTCGCCTACCTGTCACTATGACCGGCATTTTCCGGTCGCCTAACACCAAACAGTTGGGGACGGACTTGAAGGCCCTTGATCGAGCATGATTTCAAAAGTCCATCCCCGTTCAAATTATCGGAGAGAGCCCTAAAATCTGGCCGTACTGCATAAAAATGCAGCCAGGAGCTCTCCCAAAATTTGAGGAGGAACCTCGAAAACGGCCACCCTGGTCCGCCTGCGGCCTTCGTATTCGGTCCTTAATATCAGATCTTTCGTTATCAATTCTTTCTTGGCCATAGCCAGGCAATCTTCTGGTGTGGGCAGCAGAATGTCCCACATGAAGAAACCCCGACCCTTAATAATTCTTTGGGGTTTTATCCCCAGGGACAAAAGTGATTTGATCACGGTGTCTTTAGTGGAGCGACAAATCTTTCGGGTTTTCTTGTCGACCACAAAAACGGTCACCATTCTCTTTGAGAACATATCGAGTTCCTGGACAGTATCGACGAACCCATCTTTATTAACAAGATGGGCGTATCCTTTCGCCTTATCCAGAAAATCCGCCATGTTCAAAATACAACTAGGTGGGGACTTCCAACAAGAAGGCAACTCCTCGGACGTCTTAACTTGTGACTGGTCAGTTTTAGAAATATCTCCTTTCTTGGAGATACTCGATTGAGCGGATTTTGGGCTAACGTCAGCCCGCTTTTTCGTAGTTTTCTCATGTGGGTCGGCGTTGGCAGCCTTCCCAAAAAGGTCTTTTTTCACAACCGACCGACTTTTTTCGTCGGTCATGTTGCTAGAGCGTGGAAACTAACACTAGCGGGAAATTTCCACAAACAGGGGTGGTGTTGGGGGAAAAAATAAAACAATTAAAGCAGGCCTGGAAAACCCAGGAAATTAAAGTATAAAAATAAACTAAAAGTAAAATAAATGTCAGCAAGAAAATAAATAGGTAAGACTTTTTTAAAAAATAAAAATAAAAATGGCGCCCGAAGGCAGCCGAAAAAATAAAACTCCTCTCTCTTTTTCTTCCAAAAAATTCAAAACTGTACAAAAAGAAAAAAGAAAATAAAAATAAAGGTTTTCGGCCGAAGCCGATAAAGAAAATAAATTAAAAGTAAAAACAAACTAGTCAAACCAAAAGGAAGAAAGCGACCGAAATCGCTAAAAAAAAGGAAAAAAAAAAAAAAAAAATAAAAAAACAAAGCTTTCTTTTTCTTTTGTCTTAAACTGTTCTTAAATTTTTAAAACTGAAAAGAAATAAACAAAAATAAGAAAGTAGTCGTCCGGTAAGACTTTGTCAAACCGGACTAAAAAAAAGAAAAAATGTGGGCCGAAGCCCAAAAACAAATTAAAAACAAACAAAAAAATGAAAAAATTAAAAGAATAAAAAACTTAAATCAATAACTAATCAGAAAAAACTTGAAATTTCAGTAAAGTTCTTCCAAATAGGTAGACAGATCACAGAAACTGGCTCGCCACACAGTAGTACTATAAAAAAAATCCAAAAAATGACGTGCAACAATCAACACGGGAGACAAGAAAAACAGTCAACAAAGGTCTGACTCGGAGGTTCTGCTCTCTCGGGTCTTCACGTAGCCGTAGTATATGTATATAATGAGTGAGTCCATTTGTGTAAAAAAGGGAGAGCCACTCAACTAATATATAAGGGAATCGTTTTGGTAAAATAAGAAATGTTGAACAGAAGAAAGATACAAAGGAAAGAGAGCAAAGGGAAATGAAAAGAAAGAGGAGGAAAAATCATGTAGTTATGTATGACATCAATACCTGTGTAATTTAATTTTTTAAATGTGTGAATACGAAAATAAAGTAGCAAAATAACCTAATAACGAATAATTTTTTAAAAAATTATATAATTGTTATGGTCCGGTTCTTTGTATCACGGTGATAGTACAAAGTAAAACCAATAAAGAAGAACTCGAACACGTATATGGAATAACACAGATATATTACACACAAAAATATATACAGAGAAGTAAAAAGTGTTAGTACGAACAATCAGGTTTAGTAGTAATTGTCTGAATGCGACTGTTTCGCACTGCCTCTGATTCAACTGACTGACTAGCTCACTCTGACTGACTGACAGACTTCTGACGGACCTCACTCCAGACTTCAGACTGAATGGTAATTGGTCACCTCCCTACGAGGGCATCATGTGGCACAAGGCCGGTTTAACGTGGGATCTCCGAGCCCGTGGGCTCGGCTGTAATATGCCTTTGAACCCGTATAAACGGGTTCAGGGTCGGTTTACCTACCCGAAAGAGACTCCGTCCTTCGGCGTAGCCTCGTTCGGGTTCCTCTCCGACCGAAGGCAGAGAGTTCAACCGATCAGCCGGTCAGCCGGTCGTCCGACATCAGACTGAAATTTCTGCTTCCTCTTGAGGCGCAGTACTTATTACGTATGGAATAGTCCATTATGTTATTATGGGTAAGATCCCATAACAATAATAATTAAAAAAATCTTCAAGCTCCAGCTACACCAAATTCACCATCAAATCACCATCATGTTTAATAGTTGGTATCAAATTCGTCATTTCAAAAGGCGTATTAGGAGCTCATCAGATATACCACCTATTGTTCCTCACTAAAAGCTTTATTATGGTCTCAGCCAATCTTAAAACCTTTTACCAGGATGATTCTAGATTATTAATATTAGCTTTGGCATAGTTGAGGCGAGCATTCTTGTGCTATTTCATAAGCAGTGGCTTTTTCTGTGTATTCTACCACGTTGAAATTGTGTTGCACTGCAGGTGTATGCATATGGAACCCGAAATTGGGCATGAGCATTAGAGACCGCAAAGGACATAGGAGAATTTACCTGGTTTTAGCAACCTATTTTTCACAGTCAGTACATTCTTGATTGTGATACCGTCATACGAAAGGCCTTCCATTTAAAAATAATTTGTTGCATGGTGGATATTTTTATAGCCTTCTTCACCATTATATGTTTCAAATCTGCGATTTTTTAAAGCTTCACGAAATCCTTTTGATCTTTGCATATATATATATATATATATATATATATATATATATATATATATATATATATATTGTTTGACTGCTGTATTCACAGCTTACGCGTCATTTTGATTATTACATGTCCGCAAAAATTATTTGCACTGGCAATCATGTAAAGCAAAAATACAGAAAGTAAACCTAAGGGTTAATTTACTTTAGAGAAAAGGGAAAATATTTATAAAGGATGCTCATATTTGAGTAGACGCCGCGTTTATTTTTTTAAAACCGTATATTTATTTTGGTCTACCGGACTGAATATTCGATTATTACTCTTAATAGAAAAAAATATCCGAAAAGAATAAATAAATATATAAAATAAAAAAAAAACAGGTAAAATGAATTAACCTAAATAAATAAATATAATAAACCCATATATATATATATATATATATATATATATATATATATATAACACTTGCGGCCTAACGATTGCGTCTAGCATGAAACAGCCTGTCGCCTCTGAGATTTGACATCAATGTTCACTTATATATATATATATATATATATATATATATACAGATTTGTGGACAGGATTTTTCGCCACCACTGAATATTTGCATATTTTCTACGGAAATGCGAATATTTGCAAGTACTTAGTGAATTTACCATAAATTGTTTATTCAGAATTTAGTTTTGAATAATTCCAAAAATGTTTGAACGTTTCATTCTGTTAGATGCGTAGATATCGGTTTTCTAAAAATTGTTGCAGTTCATAATTATTCGACCTCTGTAATGAAAATTATGGATTATTATTCGTCTGTAGCAATTATAACCTTTTTTTTAATTTGACATTTGATAAAAACACCCTTTGAATATTTTAAGTGTTGAAGAAGACAATGTGAGTGCCACGTACCCCGGTGACTCATTTGTTCTGCAATCATGGCGAAGACAGCTGAACTTGACAAGAAGCTCCGAATAAAGATACTTGATGATTACAAGAAGGTAATGGATATAAAACACTTTCCAAGCGTTTAAATTTCCTTAGATCAACAATTTATTATATTATCAAGAAGTTCAACGACAATCATTGTGTTGAAAATAAATTAAGGAGTAGTAGAAAACGATTAATACTTTGGCTGTTTCTGGAACAGGCGAATAAATGAGAGTACAGGGTATCATGGATAAAGAGCAATATTTGGTTATTCTTAAAGATAATATAAAGCAAAGAGCGTCCAGAGACGCCCCAACATGACAATGACCCGAAACACACGAATTCTTACAAAATACTTAGAAAACAGAAAAATTACGGTATTGGCGTAACCCGCGCAAAGTCCTGACCTAATCCTCAATGGGATTATTAGAGCAAAAAATTAAGATAAAAAATTCCTTTAAATTTAAAGAACTGAAAACTATTGCCAAGGAAGAATTGAGCGAAATACCTATCAGTGAATCTCCTAAGGAATTATCAAAAACGATTATGGGTAATAATCAAGAATGAAGGTTACACAATTGATTATTATGGGAGGAGGTTCAATAATTTCCTCCTATGTTAAATGTTTTTAGTATTTTTTGTATTATTGTTTGACCTTAAGATAAAATGAAAAATTGTTGTGGGCATTACGTCACATGATTTTACGTCAATTATTTCATTTGTGAAAAAAGGCACATGCACTTTCCAAGAAAATAGTATTACAGTTTTATTTGTAATTATGGAAGCGGAGGTGACTAATTCTGTCCATATCTTTCTATGTATCTATTTATTTCTCTCTCTCTCTCTCTTTCTACATACATACATATATATATATATATATAAATATATATATATATATATATATATATAAATATATATATACATATATATATAAATATATATATACATATATATATACATATATATATATATATATATATATATATATATATATATATATATATATATATATATATATATATATATAAATATATATATATATATATATATATAAATATATATATATACATATATATATATATATATATATATATATATATATAATATATATATATATACATATATATAAATATATATATATATATATATATATAAATATATATATAAATATATATATACATATATATACATATAAATATATATATAAATATATATACATATAAATATATATATATATAAATATATATATATATATATATATATATATATATATATATATATATATATATATATATATATATATATATATATATATATATATATATATATATATATATATATATATATATATATACATATATAAATATATATATATATATATATATATATATATATATATATATATATATATATATATTGGGAAATATTGAAAAACACTGTGCTTCTCTGTCGGGGAAGGAAACTCTAAATTGAATATGTTAAACTTTCAAGTGCCTACCAGGTTAACATGAAAATCAATGATATGCGTGTGTCTTTCTTAAATACCAGTGAGATCAAACCCAGCTTGTTTTTATCATGTAGAAAACACAAGGCCTTTGATGTCCAGGACGAAACGAAATAAACGGCTGTTAAATAGCGTTTAACTTCTCTTCACAGTTGACGTTTCACATCTGTGAGAATCCGAGCACTGAAGACGATAACTTCCTCTTATCACCCAATTTTAGCCCTCCTTTACAAAAGGAAACCGATGTTTATAAAAAAAAGGAAAATGTCCTGTTAACAATGTGTGCACATTGTTTTATGTCTATGAAAATCGGAAGCGATCTTCTGTGTGATTCTTTTTTTTTATGGGAAGCCATAAAGACGACAATATGTGTTTTGTTCTTTGCAATATAATGGTTATGAAAATGTGTGCATTTTCTTTCTTACATATCGCATCATCTTTCTTCTGCAATAATTCCTCTCTTCCTCAACCACTAGTTTTTCCTTAGCTGATGCAAAAGTTTCCGCAGATTTACACACAAAATCGTATATTCATAGCTTCATTGTTCATCCGTAAAATTATTTTCTATCCGTTTAAAACATTCCGTTTCGTTTCAGGTATTCGGATGATATAATAATTTTTAGTATTTTCTTTTTAAAAGATCCTTTATTTATGCATAGAATCATTCTATAAAAGTAGTTTCCTTGCCTTCAAATATCACCCTATCAGGATGGATCAAATGTAAACATAACACTTTCAGACGGATAATGGCAATGATAATGTTTCTTGTAATATTTTTAAATCGAGTTCATCCTAAGCATGTTCATCCTCATCATATTTTGTATATATATATATATATATATATATATATATATATATATATATATATATATATATATATATATATAAATATATATATATTATATATATATATATATATCAAAGTTTATACATTCTTTTATAGATACAAATATTTAAGTAAATCTATAAAAGAATGTATAAACATAAAATGTCTTAAAATAATTATGGATTTTGTCCATTCCATTATATATATATATATATATATATATATATATATATATATATATATATTATCATATATATATATATATATATGATAATATTTTTTTTGTTTCAAAATATGATTCCTTGGCTAAGGCGAAGGAATCATATTTTAAACAAAATTATTATTATAATAAAGCTCTACTTCTGTATGGAGCACTGTCTTCTAAAAAAATAAAACAAAAATACTAAGAACCCCGGATTATGCACCCAACGTGTTCTTTCTATTTTCTGCATATATATATATATATATATATATATATATATATATATATATATATATATATATATATAGAGAGAGAGAGAGAGAGACACGGTGAGAAAGAACACTTCAACATTCGTAACATTTAATTTAAAAGATGGCACAAATATATTTTTTTCAAAAATGAGGAAGTATTTTGCTTTCTCTCGCCAGTATTTTACAATCGCGTGATGAGTCGCATCGTCATATATTGAAACATGACAGTAATTGTATAACGAGTTTTACATGTTTTTGTTGTAATATTATATATATATATATATATATATATATATATATATATATATATATATATATATATATATATATATATATATGTATGTATGTGTGTGTATATATATATATATATATATATATATATATATATATATATATATTCGATCTTAATAGTGCCACACGTATCAAATTAAAAGTGGATATATCGAATCTCAACATAATATAAGTTTTCGCCCCTTTATTTTTTATATATCTCCTTTCCTAAAGTAAATACTCCCCTCCCAATCTAACCTAAATAACCTGAAAATATCATAGAAATTAAAAGTGAACGTTTAAATTTAAAACCTATTATGTAAAATACATAATGTATAACTTAATTTTTCAGATTAAATTACTTTAAATAATAATTACATCATAAAAACAAATCAACAATAAGAAACATTTAATCACTTTAGTTTATTACTCTAAATTATATCCCATAACATCCACCATAACTTTGATTTCAGCTTATCTTAAGTATATTTATGAGCATTCTTAATTTAATTTTTGTAAAACGAACAATATTTTTAATCCTTTATATACACTCATTATTTATTATTGATTATTTTATTATTTGTTGTTTATTACTATTGCATTTATTTGTGTTTATGTGTGCATTTGTAGTTTGTTAATTTGTTTATTATTTCTTTTTTGTTTATTGTTTACTTATTTATTGATTTACATTCTTTGTTTATTTTATTTAACTTATTTATTTTTATCTATTTTATATCTGTTTTTCCTATTCAATTTTGTTATCGATTTTTTTGTGGCTCGTTAGTTCTGAACGTTCATTTAGTTATTTATTTAGATATTTTCTCACTCAGACAAACTTTTCGCTTGCTTGAAGTATTGTTGTAATCTGATCCTGTCTTCCTTGTTTTCCATGATAAGTTTGGTGTGATTTTTTTCATTCTCATGTATATTTAGAAAGCATTATGCTCTTCACGTATTTACTATTCGTAAATGGAGTGTTGTATGTGTAGTTTCTCTGTTTTCAGGTTCCTTTAGTTACTCCTATGTATATTTTTCTTAATCATCTGCTGATTTTACAGTAGCTGGGTATATTAAATTGTTTTGCAGGCAGTTATTGAACACTTCCACCCTTAAATTAATAAAGTCTAGCTACCGTAGATCAAAGTTCGTCAGAACAATTACCGTGAATATATTTATCGAAAATTCGTAAGGAAGCTCCTTTATGACGGTGGGAAATTCAATGAAGCCGAGAAGCCATGTCAGGACATATAATATTGCAGATTCTTTTTTGGATTATATATATACACAACAGTTCAAACTTTTGAAGCAACTCCGAGAATTAACATGGAAGGAACTTGAGAGAAAAAAAGTGAAAAAAAAAAATGAAAAAAGAAAGTGCTCTTAGAGTCAATGAAAAAAAAAAATGGAATCAATTATCAAACTTATATTTTGAAAAGCCTTTGGAAATATTTGTGCTGCAGTAATCATGGCTAAAGGAGGATATTTTGTCGAGAGCAAAATTTAATCATAAAATGCTTTTTTTTCTTTTTGTTATAATAAAATATCTAATAAAAATTCATGTCTCACTTTTATTTGGAACTCTCCTGATCACCAATGTTGAACTAATTCCATGTCCTGAATTTTTATGATGCATTCAGGTTAGGTGACATCGCTGACTTCTTTCCAATTCCATATCATAGTTTTCGTTTTTGAAAGGTTTATCTTTCTTGAAATACTTGGCAAAGGATGTTGATTTTCTGTTCAGGATCATTCTTAGGAGGCATGGTGGAGTAATGGATAGCGGCTTGGATTGAGGAATCGGAGAGACGAGTTCGAATTCCAGTCGAATCCATTACATCCACTTACGTGCTGATACCCTTGGGAAAGGTGTGAATCTCCCTCCAGCTATGGGTAAATAGCAGGTCGGTCTGGGTTCTATAGCCTTGGATGGCAACTGGTCTAGGAGAAGAAAAACTCTAAATTCAAAACCTGGGGACCTTGTGGCACTTAGTGCACCAGGTCTCTGTAATCAGCCCTTCAAAAAGTGTGGATGGTCCTGCACGAAACCTTCACCACTATAATCAAATCTCATGTGCTATACATGCAGGTTGGTGACCACTTGTGAATTCCAAATTCCCATGAAAGTCCAATATTGGAGCGGCTCAACCCACCCCGGGTGAATGCCGTTGCAAGAATAAGAGAAGAAGATCATTCTTACCCCAACAATGAATATCTGTCATCAACATTTCCCTGACCATCCATTATTATTACATTGGCCTCGGGAGGGAAAGCAGGATCGTTGTCTTCTGTTGGCAGATTCATTTTGGGAGGTGGCACCATAGTAAAAAGAAATTACACCGTTTTTCAAAAGTCCACCGTCTGCTGCAGCGGCTAGTCAATATATTGTTAAACACTGTGTTGTTTCTTTTTCGTTTTGTGTTCATAAATCGCCTTCTTATTCAAGTCTTGTAAAAAATGCAAGAATTACATCAATCATTTTGTTTATCATTATTATTATTGTTATTATTGTTGATATTGTTGTTCATCAGACTTCTCGTAGACAAAAATGGCTTCGAATCAACTCAGCTTCAATATCATCTGAGGAATTACTCCATCTCTAGCGTTTTCACTATTACTTTTGGATACTGTCTAATATCTTCTTACGATCGTAATATAATTGTTTTCTTTATTTTTTCGTTTCATTGTTTTAATATTCTTTCTATTTTCTCCTTTCCTTTGTTATTAAGGACTTCTGGCGGAGCATTTAATACATTACAGTTGATAAAGATATTGAATATGAATTATATTTTAAAGTGGAACAATAATTGCTTTTAAAAAAATATTAAAATAAAATACACTCCAGTTGTAGCTTTCATTCGCTTTCCGCCATTTGGTCGGACGCCATTTAAAAATTATTTGAAGTATCGTAAAATATTGGTATAAATGCTTTTATGCTATTTCCATTCATTTTGAAGAATTATTTTTAATTTCTTATGTAAAAAAAAAGATACTGTTCTTTTCATTATATTTAATATTTTATTGATGCTGTCCATCTACTTTTTGTGAAATATGTTTTCTGTCTACTTTTATATAAACAAATAAGTTTTTGATGTATTTTAGTTTTCAATCTCCTTTGCGAATATTAGAATTGTTTTTGTAATTATAATCTCAAACAGCTGTTTTGAAAGCATAATCAACATTAGAAACTTTATAAGTATTCGCATCCTCTTAGAAGGTGTTTCTGGTGATTTTCAGTGGGGCTCAAGTGACCGCAAGCCTTTTTAATAATCTATCAATCACTTAAATATTCTAGCTTAATTTAAGAGTTCTCTCGTCGGCCTCACTCCATTCTTTCTGTGATCATTAAATAGTATTAGCTCTTAGCAATAGTCTTTAAGATAATAGTTTCCGGGCTCTAATGATTATCGACACTAAGACACTCTACCGTAAGATTTTCCCGGGCTCTAATGATTATCGACACTAAGACACTCTACCGTAAGATTTTCGGATCTCTAAATATTACTGTATCTTTGCAATACAATTTGATACCGTGATAAGAGATCAGATGATTGCCGGCATTACCGTCGACTTTTCGAATCTCTAAATATCACTCTTTGTAATAGATTTGGTACTGTTTTGAGTGTACTAATGATTATCGGTATTATTTTCATTTTTTATCTTTTAGTACTACTATTTCTTTATAATATTCTTTCGACCGTTTCAGGAACTATTTTTGAACAATGATGTCTTCTCTCATTGATTTGTACATATTGCTGTGTCTTTAAAATTCTCTTTGTTAAACTTTTCCGAATTCTAATGATTCTTGGCACTACTTTCAGATTTTAGGATCTATAAACATAAGTGTCTCCACGTAATTTTGTGTGCTCTAATGATTATCAGCACTAATTTCACCTTTTCGGATCTCTAAATGTTACTGTCTCTTTGTAATAGACTTTAATACCATATTGAGTGTTCTGATAATTATCGGCACGATTTCCCCCTTTTCTGATCTCCAAATATGACTGACTCTTTGCTATCGTCATTCGTATTGTTCCTGGGATTATTTTCAATAGTACACTTGTTGAACTTCTCTTGGAAGTTTATTCAGTAGGATCTACAGACTTCTAATGACTGCTTCATTTTCATAATTCGAAAAAGTTTCCGAGTAAGATTTTCATAGTTAATTCTATGGTTAAAATTCAATAATTGTTGGAGGATATTTACTATACAACACGTTTTCTTCATGTTGAATATAATTTTATTTGACCTTCTGTTTGGATAGGTTGATATGTAGTCAATTGAAATTTACGCGCTTTGTTTCCTATGAGTAAATTGACCTGGTTTTATTCACTTTCAGGTATATTTTCGTTTGTTTTAAAAAATAGAACTGTTCTTGTGATCACGTTTAAGTGGCCGCTCTTTAATTCAAAGTTGCAAATGTCTTATCTTAAAGATCCTGAATATTCTCTATTAGATAATTTTTGTTGTTTTTCCTTAATAGATATTGTTTTGAATAGAGTTTTTTTTTCACAAAGTCTTTTTAATCTTTCTGTTTTGTTTTTGCATTTTTTTATATTTGCTCGTTTCTAATGTTCGCTTTTCAACATCAATAGCCATTTAGATATGGCTACTCTTAAGTTTATTTTGTCCGACTCCAGTTCCGTCTGCTTTGTACTGTCGTCTCAATGATCGTCCTACGAACATCTCTTATTGTTTCTGTTATTTATATGATCACCAAATATATTTTTTTTCTTTATACTGATTTTTTTGTGGTAATATGAATGTCTTTATCCTTGTTCCCTTTAAGTTCACCGACAGTAGATATGATAACACTAAGCTACAAGCGAAGTACTTTTATATAATTTTCCGTAAGTGGACGGATGCGAAGTACAATGAAAACTGCACTTTATATACATAAACTTTTAACCGCTGAGTGTGTTACGCTACTCCTTTCAGGAAAAACGATCGGACGAAACACTAGATACGATGACGATTTCAAAAAATTTAAGAAAATAAGTGATCAAATAAAGACATACAATATACAAAGTTTGGGATAAGTACAACGAAAGTCGTTTTCTGAACGAGGATAACGAATCAAAAGACTGGCAAGTCATGTAATATTAAATGATATATGAGGCAAGGTGGGGATCCATGAGAACTCGTGTATTTGAAGATGGTACTTGAGTTTTACTGTAAAGTGACTACGTAAACATCTCTACCTATGATATAGAAAAAACGAAAATTCAATTGATACAGAATAAAGACTTGACTTTTTTCTCAATCATACGTTTTTGCTTCTTTTGACCAAATAAATTATTGTTTGTTTATTTGTTTCTTTCTTTAACCGTTTTTTTTTAAACACTTGCTTCTCTTTTATCTCTTTTAGGTTTGACAGCTTTTTTTTAAGAAGTGAATATTTCCCCTTTCTCTTAACCATGTTTGTTTATTCTTCTTTATCTAATGACTTTTTTTTTTCTTTCTTTCCTTCTATGCTTTCATGTTTTCTTGTATTTGTCTCTTTAACGTTTTTCATGATTTCTTTTTGTTTTGTTTCTTTCTTTGCTCTTTTATTTCTTGATTAAACATAGAGCATGCATTTTGCTTTCTTTGAACTTCTTTCCGATATTTCTTTCTTTCTTTTTTAAAATCGAAAATATGGCTTTAAATAACTCCCAAAGAGTTGATAAGCCGAACAATACAAATCAACCAATGCACAAAAAAGAAAAGAAACCTTGAATCATTCATTTTTTTTTTTCACAAATGAATAGAAGAAGTTACTAGTGCTTAAGTCCACAGATCGGAGCCCAAACAGCGGGGACACATTAACAAGAAATTGTTGATACGTTCTGATGCATTCTACTTCTCAGAAAAGACTCATTCGTTACGAACGTGTATGAAACATCAAGTGAAAAGTAATACAATGTTGCAGTAATGCCCTGTTGTACAGAATAATGAATAAATGTTAGGTTTATAGAGTAAACATTTCAATCCCGTTTCTCTTTTTCTCTTAATTTATGTTTGTCTTTATTTCATATCTTATAACAAACTTGCAGAATCATCCGCTTTTGTGTGGATCAAATCGCTTTCTTTTGTAGCGCTTTATTATCGGCCCTTATTCTTTTTTTTTCTTTCTTTTCAATTTCTTTCCTTCTTTCTTTCATGATAGTAAATTATGCTTTCTTTCTTTTCAATTTCTTTCCTTCTTTCTTTCATGATAGTAAATTATGCTTTCTTTTTTTCTTTCTTTTCAATTTCTTTCCTTCTTTCTTTCATGATAGTAAATTATGCATTCTTTCTTTCTTTCTTTATCATTTGTTTGTTTCTTTCTTTCTGTTTTGCTTTCTTTCTTGCTTTCTTTTTCATTTGTTTGTTTGTTTATTTCTTTCTTTCTTGTCATGATAATAATTTATCCTTTCTATCTTTTTTCCTCCATTTTTTCTGCGACCATCATATTTTCAGCATTCATTAATTTATGTTGTTTGCAAATTTGTTTTCTTTCTTTCTTTCTTTCTTTCTTTCTTTCTTTCTTTCTTTCTTTCTTTCTTTCACGCCCTGTATCTTTCTTTCTTTCTCTCGCATATTTCTTTCTTTCTTTCTTTCACGCCCTGTATCTTTCTTTCTTTCTTTCTTTCTTTCTTTCTTTCTTTCTTTCTTTCTTTCTTTCTTTCTTTCACGCCTTGTATCTTTCTTTCTTTCTCTTGTATCTTTCTTTCTTTCTTTCTTTCTTTGCTTTCATGTTTTATTTTTGTCTCTTTCTTCTTTCATGCTTCCTTTCTGTTTTTTCTTTCTCGATTACACGTATATATTGTATTATAACGCCACTATTGTATAGCTATTGTTATAACACACTCTTACTTACATAACGTACTTCATATAAGGATTCTCTATACATAATGCTTTGTTTACTGCCCGTGACACTGTGCTAGTTTGTCTAAAGATTGACTAAAAGAGGAGAACGAATAAATTACTTGTCTGTTTTTCTCAGCCGAGTCTCTATCCGTAGACAGAGCCCCAACCGAGTCACTCTCTCCCCAAAGACAGATATCTTGTCAGTAGCAAGCCTGACTCCAAACTTCTAGGTATTAACCGATGCCTCCCCACTGGGATGCGACACAAGGTCGGGTTTAATGTGGGGAAATAGATCCTGTCTACTCGGGCTGCTGGTCAAAATTCCCCCCTCTCCGCAAAATAGGGTATGGGTACATTATTTCTCTGTTTTTCTCAGCAGAGTCTATTTTCCAAGACAGAACTCCGATTGAGTCACCCTCTGTCCGAAGACAGACGTCTTGTCAGTCGCAAGCCAGACAGCGAACTCCCTGATTCGAAACGACTAAGAATTTGCCCATCTCACCCACTGGAATGAGATGTGTCACAATATCGAGAATTATGTGGGGAACCCAAGCATGTCCACTCGAGCTAGTGGTCAAAATTTACCCAGGCTAAAGTGGACTCGTGCAAAAATTTTGTCTTTTTTTTCTCAGCCGACTGAGTCACCCTCAGACGGAAGATAGAGTTCTTGATAATCACAACTAACTATGCCTGGCTCAAAACAACTATGTATTTGCCCAGGTCTCCCTCACTGACAGCGGATGCGACATAAGATCAGGCTTAACGTGGGGAACTCGAGCGCGAAAATTTACCCATCTCCCACAATTCCGGGGAACGGGTACATCTCTGCTTTTCGTAGCCGAGTCTCTATCCGTAGACAGAGCCGCGACTGAGTCATCCTCTGCTTGAAGACATAGGTCTTGTTAGTCGCGAGCAAGACAGCAAAAGGTCTGTGTCGAAATAACTACTGGTCTTACCTCTGATCTAGGGCTATTTATAGTAATGGACTAGTTCATATAGTTAGAGGGAGAGTACTTTACGACATATTGGTAGACAAAAATAGTCATATTGCTTAAAATTCATTATATTTTTAGGTGGAAAACTATTTCTGTCTGAGTCAGATTCTGGTACTCACGTGCCATAAGAATTTCAGTCATTGTCCCTTTTTACTGACCGATACATTCGGTCGGTGTATTTCTCCTCGGCATGGTAGCATTACCAAATAATCGTCAAAACCAAAGAGGCGACCTCTGAAATATAAACGCATGGGAAAAGACTCTTTGCTAGCTGCACCTTTTGAAATTAGCAGGAAACCATTCCGTGGGCTCACTCAAAGCTTGTGAGTGCAATTGTGTGGACAAAACTATTCAGTAGCCAACCAATGTCTTGAACGATGTCACAGATCATCGTCACCGAGGGTCTGTGTATGCTATTCTTGTCCAACCATTGATCACTCTAGTTTATGCGATCTGTTCAAGAAACCACTACCAGATTCAGCTTAACGTAGTTGCAATACAAGCAACAGATTGGATCTGAGAGTGTTGAAGAAATACAACTGCATCTGAGCAGCCGTCTGTTAAAAGGGATTAGTTAGACCCCATAATTTTCTGAGACTATCGGATTTAATTAATATATGCAAAACAGGGAAATCTTTCCCCCCCACTGCATTTCTTAAGAAAAAATATTAAAATATTTGCGTATTTGTTTTTATTTTGACAAAACATAAGAACTTAACTGTAAAAAAAATTATTTCCAACAGTTATTGAAAAAAGAAGACCATCACAAGAATACTTCAAAGCTCACGCTCACTATTTTGGTATTCTCTACAAGCTCACATTCCAATTCACGACATACTAATTCCATGTGAAAGAGGTCAGGGGATTGAGTCGGCCAAGTCATAATTTCCGTTTTTTTTCCCTTTTTGGGGGCATAATTTACGAATGTTTGGAATCGTTGTCTTGTTCAAACATTTTATTGTCAAATCATGCCTAAACCAGATGTCTTTGCAAATTGGAATGATGTTATTATTTTTTCATGTTTCCCTTGAACTGAATCAAATCTCCACCATTTTTGTTAATCTCAAAAATTTCATTGAAGTGATAATGGTGAAAGCAAAATATAATGTTTCTCATATAAAATAGACACAATTTTACAAAATTTATTCTGGGCAGACGAAACCAATTTGGAACTTTCAGGTAGATAGAGTCTGGGAAAAGACTGAAAAATGAAAGCAAACACACTGTAGTTTATCTTTTACTTGTTTTAAGGTGTTTTTAAGAAATGCAGGTTGCGATCAAAACTTTTGCCTGGGGTATATATATATATATATATATATATATATATATATATATATATATATATATGTGTGTGTGTGTGTGTTTGTGTGTGTATAGAAATATATATAGAGTCTGGAGAAAGACGGAAAAATAAAAGTAAATATACAGTAGTTACTGAAATGTTATCTTTTACTTGTTGTAAGTTTTTTTTTAATGCAGCTTGAAATCAAACATTTTGCCTGTGGTGTATATATATATATATATATATATATATATATATATATATATATATATATATATATATGTATGTATGTGTGTGTGTATAGAAATATATATAGAGAGAGTCTGAGAAGAACTGGAAAATAAAAGCAAATACACTGTAGTTACTGAAATTTTTATCTTTTACTTTAAAAAGATACAAACATTTTGCTTGTATATATATATATATATATATATATATATATATATATATATATATATATATATATATATATATATGTGTGTGTGTGTGTGTATATGATAATTAAAAAAAAAACGACAATAATCATTATTCTGGAGATAGATAAACAGATTCTACAGAAGAAATTACTCCTGTTTCGAATGCTAAGTACTTGCTTGTACATTGCAAACCCTATCTACAAACCTTCATTCAGTCTTGCGAACTACAATGGATCCTAACCTAATTCTTTACTTGTAAAGTCAACACACACCAATCAAGAAGGAAACATTCTGAAAGTGAAAGAGAAAGAATGAGTTTGTGCGTGTGTGATTACATGTGTTTGTGAGAGAGAGAGAAAGAGATTCTCTGTGTATGTGTGTGTAAGAGTGCTAAAGACAGAGTCTGTGTGAGAGATAAATAGAGAGAAAGAATCGAGACCTAGTGAAAGTGAAATACAGTCTACTTAATAAATTTGTCAAGGTAATAATTTTGCCAATTTTAACTGTAAATGATTTTCTCACATTCTTTCTTCTTGGAAGGAAGATGTTTTCGAGTCAGTACAGGCGATATTTCTTTTAATTTGGCTGTCATGTGTATCTTCATTTGAGTGGAAATTCTTAGATATTAAAATCACAGAAACGTGTGTATTCGTGGAAAAATATACGTCGTTACATCTGTGCGTATTAATAGGTTGTATTCTCGTTTTTATTTTCGTCAGTTATAAATGAATTTTATGAAACGCGCACCATTCTTATGTCAAGAAAGTTTCCAATGATAGAAGCATTTTATTATCTTCATCTTGACAAAGACATTCGTTTTACTTACGCTTACAGTTTTTCGCTAGTTTTTCGTTAGCAATTGCTACAAAGGACGGCATTAATGCAAATGGTGCACAGTGGTGGTGAAAAATTGGAATAGAAAGAATTCAGTGAATTAACTTCAGCATAACTTAAAGATTCTGCTATCGAATAAATAGTAAATACATGGCAATAGAGATAAATATTGTAATTTATGGATCTTTCCATTTTTCATACGCAAAATATCTATATAATCATAGATGCGTCATTAAAGATTCAAAACAACAACGCAAAATTCTAGATAATTTATTTAATCAGTTCAAGTTTGATCAGCAAAGATCTCCAGCAATAAGGAAATACTTGATAAGTCTATAATTAAATATATAAAGGATTTAGAAGTAAGCAATCATAAAGAAAATGTACAGTATTTAGAGATAAACAAAGAAGGTAAAAATAAGAAATAAACATTATATTTTATTCTACCTTTTAACCGTAATGTCCAAACAAATATCGGAAGACTTTAATTCATAAAAACCTTAAACATTCACCAACACAAAAAAAAAGATTTTTAACAAAAATAATGTTAACATCAGCTAAAATATGCACGTCATAACAAAATTATATTAAACAAATATATTTCGAACAAAGACAACGTAATGCTTTATAAAAATAAACGCAACTGCCGTAAAATATGATCTGTCTCTTAAAATGTCAATAAATGACCGGTAATATTGTATACTGAGCGAGCATACATTCTGGTGAAGATGTTACGTTTTATTTTGTTTTCACTAAAAATTCTTGCGAATTTCGGTTTTCACTATCATCGAATCATCACAGGTAATATAAAATACAAAAAGCACTGCTCTCTACAAATATTTCTTATAATTAAAGGACGATGGTATCTCACCGTCAATCAACTGGGAAGTTATTTCTTATAACGAGAACTAAATCTTATAAAAGAAAAGGAAATAAATGTAACATATGTCTTGTTGAAAAAGCGCTTATCTAAAAACACTTAAATAACCCAAGCTTATTAAACCGCGGGAATGAATTGATGGTTACATGTAGGTATAAAAATAAACAACTTCATAAATACGTTGATCTAGATCAATTTTTAATTTAACTTACGTTTTATTTTTAATGTAAATTAATATTTATTTTAAATATAAATCTATGTTTTTTAATAAGAACAAGTAATCAGCCTTTAAATAAAAAACACTGAAAAATATAATTTTAAAATAAAAAAAAACACTGAAATCCCAGCATAATATATAACAACGCCTCAGTCTGTACTCGGCACCTGAAGACTGTGCTGTGCATGAACCTTCGAGTGGTAACGGTGAGGGATAATATATATATATATATATATATATATATATATATATATATATATATATATATATATATTATATAATATATACGAACACTGTTTTATTACATCGAACACTGTTTTATTAACACCAGCACTATATATATATATATATATATATATATATATATATATATATATATATATATGTGTGTGTGTGTGTCCACTCTGATGCTGAAAAGTTCTTTTGCTTGACAAATAAAAAATAATATAGAGGTATGAAATATTCTATTTTACATATATATATATATATATATATATATATATATATATATATATATATATATATATATATATATATATATATATATATATATATATATATATATATATATATACGAAATGAATTAAGTTGACGACCTATACCACCATGGTACTTCAAGATATCCACTTGCCGTTGACGAGTGGTCCGGTTTTGAAAAAGTCTTTAAAATTAGTCTTGAGGTAAATATGAAAATAATCCAATTTTTGGATGTGGAATTAAACTTCTCTGCTGGCACGCTTTCGTCGTACCGGAAACCAAAGATTTCTCTTAAATATGTGGGCACCTAATCTAACCACCCGGCAAATGTTATCAGACATGTACCTAAAGGAGAGGAATGTAGAATCTCCGTAATTCTTCCACTGAGATCTTCCAGCGCAAAAAATGGAAAGGCATTAAGAAAGGTGGGTCATAATACTGGTTTGGCTTTTTTACCACACGGCTGCCCTAACTGTAAAACCAGGTGAAGAGACGTGATCTGGTTTAACCCCCCTTTCAACTTGCAGTTGAAGACCAAATCTGGTAAAATATTCTTCATGTTTCTCGATAAGCATTTCCCCCAAAATATCTGCTCTAGCAAAGATGTTCAACAGAAGTACAGTCCAACTCAGTTACAGCTGTACAGATAACCTGTTAAACATCGTTAAGAGCCACAATGCTAAATTATTACAAGCAGAAAGAGTTGGTAAAGTGAATATATAACGCAGAAATAAAAACAATTGTCCTTTAGACAGTCAGTGACAAACAGAGGGTGTTCTTTATTTAGCGGGGGTCAGCGACGGCAACCATTTTAATAAGATATATATTGGTTGCACCGAGGGTCCGCTCAAGATGAGATTTTACAACCACACTACATTCTTTAGACATGAGAATCATAGAAAGGATACAAAACGATACAAGCTAGCGGATTATATTTGGAGATCGAAAGAAATTAATGGCAGATAACTGTACATAAAGTGAAGTATTATCAAAAAGGTGAAGCCGGAAGAGCCCGCGGTATTTTTTGCATACTTTGCCAAGAAGAGAAATTGGCTATCGTCACATACCCCAACAATGACGTACGGCTTAACAAAAGATCAGAGGTACTATCCAAATGTAGACATTTAAGCAAATATTTATTGTGCATGCAAGAACCTGGATGAACGTTTTTTACACCCCTACCTCTGCCTTCCCCCCTAACTTCCGGTGTTGGCATATTATGGTGCTACCTGAGGAGGACTAACGTTTGAAACCTAGGTAGTACGGTAGCTTGTGCTTTAGTGATTTTCAATATATTTGTCTGTACATCTCTAATTTTGGGATTTTTGTATCGAGCGCTTGACGGTGGAGTAATAGATAGCGACTCGGACTGAGGAATCAAAGAGCCGAGTTCGAATCCATTACATTTCAATTACACTTGGAAAAGATATGAATGCCCTTCTCCCCACCGAGCTATGGGTAAAGAATAGGACTAGCCTATCGCAGAAAGAAATTGGCAACATGCTCCGGGAAAAAAAAAATTGCCTACTCAGTCATGTATCATAAGAAACATTATCGCCTAAGCATATATCACTGACCTTTTCATCGCGGCTGTTTTCAGCCTCCTTTTACAATATATTATCTTACATTGTACCTTAATTTGATATATGTATATGTATATATGTTACATTGTACCTTAATTTGATATATGTATATGTATGTATGTTAATTTGATATATGTATATGTATGTATGTGTATATATATATATATATATATATATATATATATACACGAATTTATATTGACACATGTACACATCGTGACAGACGACTTTTCCTAGTTAAGTGTTTGACGGCGGTGGCAGTTTGTTTTATTTCTTCCGAGATAGGAGTACGTTCAGTTAGGAATATGTTTAATTCCTGCCCGCTACATACACACACACACACACACACACACACACACACACACACACACACACACACACACACATATATATATTTAATTTTTTAATTTTTAATTTTCTTATTGTTCAATATATATATATATATATATATATATATATATATATATATATATATATATATATATATACACACACACACACACACACACACACACACACACACACATATATATATATATATATATATATATATATATATATATATATATATATATATAAATGTGTCATCGGTTTCAAATACGAATTTTCCACATTAACGTTTTATATAATAAAAATGTTGGTTTAAAGATAAAATCCATTAAGTCTGTGTGTATACATACATGCATACATACATACATACATATATATATATATATATATATATATATATATATATATATATATATATGATGTATGTGCTTGACTTTGTTGTAAATATTTTTATTAGAGTACCGTGAGGATGCATATAACTTTAAATGTCAGTTCTTTTTAAAAAGGAATTGATCATTTACCGAAGCATGAAGTCAAGCTCGCCTTGCAAACGAATTCACTAGAGCGGTGAATTTCATCCTCACTTGGGGCTCTGCAATATTAGACTTCATCACTGAAAAAATACCCAACACTCAAAACAAAAATCATCAAAAAATGCAAGCTACCAAACCGTATTTATATCTGTTTTTCTTCTTTAAATATTGTCCACCAAATAAAAGTCACAAGAGTCACTCAAGGTACAGATATTATTTTTAAATGCGTAAAAGTGGAGGAAGTGATGCATATTATGTAAGATAGATAACGGTTCTCCCTATACTTGAAGATATTAAGATCGTAGTGGTCGGGGAAGGATCTTTTCGAGAGTTTGTTCCACAGTTCTGGGTAAGGAGCCGTGTCAGCGGAACGTCTTCCTTACCAATGGAATACGAAGGGAATGAAGATTAGTTGACATCGTGTATAGGACATGGTGGTTCCTACATGTGACAGTGCGTACATTTTCTATGGAATTAGTGTTAGAGAAGCACGGGAATAGCAACTTTCCATCAGTCGGAAAGGGGTTGCATGGTGGAAACAATTCATCACGAACAAGGCAGCGTAATATGTTTTACAATCTGCCAAGGCTTCATAATGGCTGGAAGCTTAAAATGAGCGCGCATGAACGGCTGATAGTTCCATTACATCTTCAAGTCGGCTATAGAGTCTGTTCCTGGCCAGCATTTGGTCGACAATCCCGTGTGGCCAATGAAGATTGCGAAAAGAGGTTCAATATATTACACAGAGCCCGTTCTCGGCATATGCTGACAATTGGTGATGCGGTTAGAACCAAGTTAAGAAGACCAACCCTTCATAGGCAAAATGGGACATTTTATCTGTTTCGTTCTTTTACTGGTTCAAAACTAATCATTCTTCATATTTTCTTTCATTTCTCGTGCTTCTTCAGGTTAGTGACAAATTTTATTCCTTTTCATTGATAAAAATTAAATTATTAACTGTAAGAAGTTAGTCCTGTTGAATGTTTTCCGTGTTGTTGTCAGCATTAATAATAAAAATAAGTTTGGGCCAAAAAGATATCTCCTAAAAAGGGTTGAGCAAAAGTTTCCTTAACTGCTTTTTTAATAGAATTAAGATGCTTTCATTAGTATAGATATAGATATTAGGTTGGTGCAAAAACAATGACGTAATAATGTCGTTTTTGACGTATTTTTTAACGTTAAAAAACGACATATTACGTCATTATTTTTGCACCAACCTGATATGTGTGAATATAAACTAATCGAGATAATAGCGACTGTATATGCGTGTGATAACGTACATATGGAGATGAGAAAATAAATATTGATTTAATTTAAGGTGTAAACAAAAGAGTAGTAGTTTAACTGAGCTATAAAGTATTTAACATTTGTGCCTAATGAATTTGCACTATAGACCTAGGTGTATGCGTATTAAATATGTATATATATATATATAAGTAATTAAGTATTAAATATATATATATATATATATATATATATATAAGTAATTTGAAGTATGAAAGAATAGAAATTTTAAATTACATCTAACTCACTCATGTCTTCTCTCCCCCCATCACTTCCTCACCCTCACTTCGTTAATTTACACATGTTTAATACGGCCCGTCAAAAATGTGTAAATTTCTTTTCATTTTTTGTTTCAACCTTTGGAAGTAAAGGTCTGATGATCCGCAGTCCGTTAAAAGGGCTGTGGTGAAATAATCTATTATATGGAACCTTAAAATGGTCTGTTTTTATTTAAATTATTTGCTCTGGATTTACATTGAGCTCTCTGGATTTTATCGCCCTTGGATTTACCCATACACATTACCTAGTTTTTCATAAAGTATATATATATATATATGTGTGTGTGTGTCTAGGTGTGTGTCTGGGTGTGTGTGAGAAAGTATGTTTAATACATCCAAGACAGGTAAGAATGTTAGACATGTGTTGGTAGAGCCAGACGTTTCTCTATCTCAATTTAACACTTTAGAATCACAAATTTGTGAAAAAAAGTAAAGTTACTCTAAAGAAATATTCTTAAAGACTTCTGTTACATTTTCAAATTTTTTCATATATATATATATATATATAATGGTGAATATAAGGAATCTCTAAAATTTTGGGATGACATACGTTTAATAATTGACTTGCAGATTATTATTTTTCTAAGTTAATTCTTGAAAAACCGGTTACATACAATTTATTGTTGAAATCTCCTCATCAATTTATTAAATCAATTATTGCATCAAATACATAAAAAAGGGTGTTGAAACTTGAATAAAGCATGGAATAATAATAATAATAATAATACAACACAAAATGTACTGAAACAAAATGTATTGAACAAAGAAAGTGTACACAATATTTACAGAGAGTTTTGGTATATTCTTGGGAAGACCGTTCCTGTAGAATGGGTGGACTTTAGTCGCAGTCGGGCAGTCTCTGGATTGGATCTCTTCTTCCTCCCCCGTCTTCCCGGTACCAACCATATTTATATGGTCGGTACTCCTCCATGTAAATTAGGTGGATCCTACCACAACAAAGTGTCAGATCAAGATGTTTTTGCGCAAATTCCCACTGAAAACTTTTCCCTTTGAATTACATTACATTTAAATTTGAACAAGGGAATGACTCTTAGCCAAAATACAGGAGGAGAAAGCCAGAAGATGAAGGTCACTTCGACAAGATCATCGAATAATATTCAAATAGATCATTTTTCTCCAGAATTTATAACAATGGTTTAAAATCAATCATAATTTTCTTCCATAAAATGTGTGATACGCAGCAAGGCACGACTAATTCGGCTAGTATAAAATATAATGCTGTACAAAATATATTTAGATTTTAACATTAAATAATCTATAGAGGTTTATATGCTACTAAACAAAAATACCCAACCAAGCAAACTCTCCTGAACTTTGGAAAAAATCTAAAGTATTTTCTCAATCTAATAAACCTGGAATTCATATTGAAAACAGGTGGGAAGGTAGGAGAGAGAGAAAGAGAGAGAGAGAGAGAGAGAGAAGGAGACAGAGAAGGAGGAATCTATATTTTATACTAACCTGACTTACTTTTTTCTCGTATAGTAATAGAAAGTGTGTTCCAATATTATATGCAAATTTCAGTGTTTCATCTGAGCGTTTTTTACCGTTATATTGTTACTACCGTTATCGTGAATAGGAAACTCCACACAGAATATTATTAGTCTCTCTTTGCAAAACAATTGGCAAGCAGATACGAGTCTTCAGACCATGGTATTGCTAATATTGTCATCAAAACTGCCGTGGAAGAAAGTGGTTGAAATAATTCTTATCAGCAGAAACCTCTATTGAAACAGTTTTGTATTTCCTTCCTAATTGTCTTATGTTCTCTCGTTAATTGTGATAGAGTGCTTCATTATTTAACCTTCAATCCTCATGTCACGAGGAAGAAAAATATATTTGCACATTGCAGGTCTTTCGAACGATTGAATGTAGCGCATCGTTCGTTTTAGTTTGATCAGTATTCAGCGAGCTTACAAATTTCGCACGGTCGACAAAATGGGGAATTGTAAGAAAATAGCTGTACCGTTATCTCCTATCGATAAAGACACCACATTTAGCGTTCCTAGGGCCTACTTTTGGGAATTAAGAGAAGATAAAAGCTATAATAATCACTTAAAGGGCCAAAAATCTTTAACTTTCATGAGGTTAGACTACGTACAATGGAAAGATCTAGAGATGGATAGAAGAAACGGAAATATGTCTAGATTTTCAGCTTTGGTGGCTAAGTTTTTTCTTTTTTTTGAAGTCAAAAAATGCTTTCCTGATTTGTTCGTAGGCTCATGACCATACCGCATTGAAACACGAAACATTGTAAAACAATGGAGCATTTTCCGCAAGGCAACAAAGGGGCACTAGCCGGCATTGGAAAACTTATTTTCACATGGTTTACTTATCAAAGAGTAGTATCATAAACATGGATTTTATTTAAAACCTAACTCCATTGGAGAGACAAAACATGATTCGCTTTAGACATATGAACGCTTGATTTTTTTAATGTCATTGAAACATTTACGATTAGAATTTTCAGCGGAATTATGTCTTTTTTAAAGAATGAAGACAAGGAAAATGCTTTGAAACTGCCATAAATCTAAGAATCCTTGCCGTTAATGTACGACTGAGATTCTTCTTACTAAACTGGTTTTTGAATTAATATGGCATACGAAAAATCTTAAAACAAAGGAATGTTTAAATAAGAATTGTGTTGGTTTTATTAAAATATAATCGCAAAAGCGATATAGAATCATATCCTGTCTATTCAAAACATATTTGATTGGAATAGAGTACATTTTTCTTATTACACTGTTTGGGAGGCGAAAAGTGTCAAAATAAGTGTTTTCAAAATTGTCTTATATCATTACTATTCTGTCGGATTCACACTCTCTCTCTTTCGCGCACACACACACAAACACGCTCGCGTGCGCGCACACACACACATTCACACATAAACAGAGGTACAGTCTTCTCCACATGTATTAGAACGTCAGGGCCAGTTCCTTTGTTTTTGTTGCTTACTGAAGTCATTTAAGTTTAAGATCAATTGATGAATATGAGATAAGAATTCATAATTTCAATTTGTATTTCCTGGTATTTACATTTAGATGCGTTAAACAGTTTAGGATATACCACATTTGTTTGAACACACACATTTCTTTAAAGTGACCAAAACTAGTGGAAAACGTGACTGACAGGTATTTCTTGTTATCCAGGTGTTGCCTTTTAGATTAATTAATTAAACAGTAATTAGCTCTGAATGACTACTCTTGGTTTTAGTCTTGAGTTTCACTTGTAAAGGGTCTATTTTTGTTAAAAAGTTTAAACCAATATGAAGACGATATAACTGTCTATGGGAGAAAAGCAAGCGATTTTGTACCTGAGAAAAGAACGAAAATCTTCAGAGCCATTGGACAAACATTGGGTCTAGCCAACACAACAATTTGGAATGTCCAGAAAAAGAAAGAAATTATTAAATATATAACTGGTCGGCCAAGTAAAACAAAAGCAGTTGATGTCGGAAATATTGTTAGAGCTGTTAGGAAAAACTCCAAAGTAACAGTTACTGACATAACCTACAACCACCTGCGTGCTTGGGTGAAGGTCTCATACTCCACCGCTTGAAGACCATGAGAGCAGAAATATAGAGGCCATACCACACGATGTAAACCATTCATCAGCAGCAAGAATCAGAAGGTCAACTTTGGAAATTTGGAAGGAAGTACAGAGATGAGCGACGAAAGTTCTGGAAGAATGTTTTATGGGCTGATTAGACCAAAATTATTCTCTACTAAAATGATGGAAAGGCCAAAGTGTAGAGAAAGAAACGATCTGCTTATGATCCGAAGCATTCAAGTTCATCTGTGAATCATGATGAAGGCTGTGTCTTGGCTTGAGTTTGCATGGCTGCTTCTGAAAAAGGCTCATTCATAATTATGTGACGTCGCCCCCCCTGGTCGCAGCGTCGACTCTGTCGTTCGATCTCGTTCGCGACGCCAACTGTTCGCTCCTCGCTTCTCCGAGTGTGACGTTCTAACCCTTTGGTTAGATGAATACCAGCCTCGCCGTTCCCAACTCGCTTCCAACGCCTGGTTACTAGGGTAACTGCACTGATCTCCGGTCTGCCTACCCACGTTGTGATTAGATCTTAGACAGACGGGATCAAACAGGGGATTGGGGCCGTATGCAAGCTGAGTTCAACGGGGGTGATAACACAAAAAAAAGAAAACTCACAAGGTCAAAATTATTGAAAATAAAAAGGTAACAACCTTTATATCTAAATGTTCGTTACACAAAATTATTCCTACCTCCCGACCCGTTTTGTGGACTGTGGCACCAAGCTTCTACCATACAACTTTAAGGCTTCGAGTTGCCTACTCTCTAGAAATTTGCATTTCGGGGTGTGGATTGGTTTCGACACTGGGCGCTGATCTCTACCTGTCGTTCACGGCTGATTCTTCTCGCCGTCAGTGCGCGAATCGACTTCTTCTCTTCGGCTTCGGTTGGACGAATTTATTCACTTCGACTTGAGTTGGGCGAATTTCTTTACTTCGACTTGGGTTGGACGAATTTCTCTTCTTAGGCTTGGTTTGGACAAATTTATTCACTTCGACTTGTCTTGCCGCAAAGGGGACCAATGAACAAGGCCGTCGTCCGCGCTGCAACTCCAACTTAACTTCTTCTTCCGAGGCGCAAACCCAACTCCAACTGCAACTTCTCTTTCGCCGTCCGCCCTGCAACTCATTTCTGTCGATTGGGGTCCTGCTTTTATTGGGGCAGGCAAAAACTGGGGTGGGTTTGTCGGCGCTAGGGTTTTCTTGATAATTCTAAAGTCGCATTATTTCTGATTAGGGATTTCCCATTATCGCTCTTACTTTCACTCCTACTTCCTTACTGTGCCTCTGGGGGGAGGCGCATACCCGCTTCCCCTGGTCCCTCGTATGTCAGGTGACCACTCTCGACCAATGGGGTCCTGGTCGGGCATCTTTCTTCCTCCCTCGCACATCACGTGACTGCTCTCGGCCAATGAAACTCTGGTCGGGTGTCTCTCCTCCTTCCTCATGTATCATGTGACTGCCCTCGGCTAATGAGACTCTGGTCGGTATCTTCCCTCCTTCCTTCGTGACGTCTCTAATCGGGCGTGTACAATCCGGGGCTTTGTTCTGGGGGAAGAAACACCTTGCTTAAAAAAAACAAAATTTAAATTGTCCTTTTCGTACGATCGAATGACGCTATCGGTTTCTTTCACACGCGGTATCTGTCAAAACAGCCTGCCGCTAATTAGATGCGACTTAAGGAAATAATTTTCTAGGCCTGTCGGAGTCTCTCGCGAGCTAAAACAAATATTTCACCTCTTTCTTTCGCTCGGAGCCTGTTAACAAAATCTTAATTATCTAAAATGAAAATATTTTCTAATCATTATCTTGGGTGGTTTTTATTTTCAACTCTAGAAATGGTCTGGGCTCCGTGTATTAATGATTTGTTTTCGTATACATTTCCCCATCTGTTACTTATCATCTCAATGACACCCTTTTCGTTTGTTGCTTATCAATATTCTTTCATTGTCCCTAAAATTTTATTTCTTCAGCCAACTTTAACAAACTTCCATCCTTCGTGGATTTCGGTCAGGTACTTTGACCTAGATATCTTTTGACACCTGTTATGTGTCAGTTTAAGCGTGTGTGCTTATGACCGGGTTTTGTATTATGTTTCTGTCTTTCCTTTTCTTTCTTTTTATTATCTCTAAACTCTATTTCTTCAACCAATTATAACAACTTCCATTTTTCGTGGATTTCGGTCAGGTACTTTGACCTAGATATCTTTTGACACCTGTTATGTGTCAGTTTAAGCGTGTGTGCTTATGACCGGGTTTTGTACCATCTATTTTTGTTTCTTTTTCCTTCCTCCTTCTTTTATTTCTTTCGGATCGCCTAAATGCAATTAGAGAATTATTCTCAAAACCCAAATATTCTTCATCTCTAAATAACTATCAACTGGTTAACAAACCGAAAAAAAAAAAAATCATATATTTATGGATATCTCTTTTCAGTTTTCTAATTATGCATGGTGCCACAATTATATATGATGTAACTCAAGAGGGTAATAACAGAATGAATTCAGAAGTCTACAGAAACATTTTTCTACCAATTTACAGAGAAATGCATCGAACCTAATAGGGTGGAAGTTTATCATGGCGTTTATGGCGGACAATAACACAAAACATAATACCAACACAACTAGGGACTTCATCAGGGGAAAAAGTGGACGGTTTTAGACTGGCCAAGTCAATCACGGGACTATAACCCAAAAGAACTTTTATTTCATCTCTTGAAGAAGAGACTGAATGAAGACCCCTCCCGACAACCACAAAACAAAAAACTAAAAGTAGCTTCGTTAAAAGTTTAGAAAAGCATCGCAAATGAAGAATACAACAGTTTGGCGACGTCTATGTGTCACAGGCTTGATACAAGTGTTATGCAATTAAGTATTAAATGTTATTTACTTACAGAGTAATTGTTCCTTTAATTTTTTCATCTAAATACATCTAAATCATCTGATACAAATGGTGGTATGTCCTAAGATTTTTGACACATTTGAATGTAAATACCAGGAAATGAAAGCTAAAATTCATAACTTCTGTATCATATTCATCTTTTCATGTTAAAACAAATGTCTTCAGTGAACAACAAAAACAAAGTAATTGGTCCTGTCGTTCCAATATTTTTGGAGGGGGACTATAATTACATAGCTCTTGAAAATATATTTCAATTGAAGACGGTTGAGATATAAGCTAATTCTATAAAGAACAGGCACCTGCGTTAATGCAAAACTCTTCAGTAAAATGAACTGGAGCACTAAAAAAAAAAAAAAAACAATACGCTGGATTTGGCTGTTACTCTATGTCGAATGAAGATAATTCAATGGTAGAAACCCTGACTGATGCAAAATCGGTTGGATTTCGATCCCGGCTTGAGGCATTCGAGTGTCTAGTAGCACTGGGGAGCTGTGAAACAGTACTGTCTGCGAGGCTCTACATTTGTATTGAGAATTGTTTTTTTTTGTGGTAAAAACAAAAATAGTAAAGAACTTCGGATGATTTGGCTTATATGTTCTTTCCTATTTTCTATATATTTGCACACACACTGTTTGTGTATATATATATATATATATATATATATATATATATATATATATATATATATATATATATATAAAATAAGTTTATATGCAAAAAAAAATAAAAAAAAACCGACATGTCTGTTTAATTTTTTATTTTATCTTTCCAATTTTCGGATAAGGTCTTGATTATTGTGTTCGAAGTAGTGGATAAACTATCCCAAATTCATATCTTGTTTTTGTTTTTTTTTTTGTTCAAGTAATTTCGACTATCGCAGGACCAACGTGGTGTGTGTGTGTGTGTGTGTGTTATTTGGAATTCCTTTATCTACATCCTGGTATTTTTCGCGAATCTGGACGTTAGAAATGGTCTAACCTGACGTCATGTGTAACAGCTATTGGGAACGAGGCCGCACAAAAAAGAATCCGATTTATTTATTTTATTGCATTTTAGTGTATTTTATTTTACTTTGAATACTAATATACTATACAAGAACATTAATTCTATCATACACATTTCAAAGGTACTGTTTCCTGTGTTGAATGTTATTTCACTTAGTGTGGGCTGTTTATTTTGGACAATAATAGCTTCTAGCGTTTTCGGTTTTTCCCTTTTATTGGCTGTTGTAGAATATTTTGTTATTATCTATTAATATTTGACTAATTCTGCCCAATAAGTTAAGCCATGGCCGAGCGGAAAAATGATGGATACATGTCTTAACCAAGGGTAGACATGTATCAAGTTAATTCATCGATCTCGACTGGAATTCGAACTCAGCTAGCTGATTTCACGTCGAGCTTCAATATTTGGCGTTTAATGGTTAGAGTTCAAGCCGCTAACCATTATACCGCTTGTATACACATCGACACGCGCGACGGCGCAAACACAAACAACACACGCATATATATATATATATATATATATATATATATATATATATATATATATATATATTATATATATATATATATATGTGTGTGTGTGTGTGTCAGAGATACAAACTTTGCTTTCTACCCACTCAAATGAATTACGCCAATGTGGAATGGACGAAAAATCTCTTTGAAATTTTAAATAGCTTTATCTTGTCTGCTTTCAACACATGGGTGCATTGTCTCCACTTTGACTTGTTTTTATTTTTCCACAGCATAAACAGACATTTTTTTGCATCAGTGTTTTCCTTTTTACTTTATTTTTAGATTTTTACCCCAGCGCCATCTTTCTTTCAATTTTATTTTCCGATGGCATTTCATTAATTTGTGATTTCCTCGCTCGTAACCCTGTAATTCCCGTTTTTTTTCTTCGCGTCTTCATCAAAGTAATTTTATCCTTTTATCTATTTTATTAGCTGGAATTGTGCTGCTTTTTAAGCGATATTTCTTGATCTATTTTTCTTTTATCTAGAATGTATTTTTCTTTTATTCATTTGCCTCGTTATTGACGTCTTTCTTCTTCTGCTCTTCTTTATTATATACTCATTTTCGCTTTGTTATTGGCGTTCCTATTGATTTCTGCCAGGATAAAGCTTATGTCACGTCTTTCTGTCTTGCTGTTGCCATATTGATAAAAGAAATTACGTATTTTTATAAATTTTACTAGACCTCTTTTTTGTCTGACCAGTCAAAGAATGCGTAGGCATAACAACTAAATCTCATCATGCAACGTTAAAGATATAACATAATACAGGTAAAAAAAGAGAAAATAAAAAAAAAACAGAATATAAAGATGAATATCTTAGTGCGTATAAATACTGTGCAAAAGTTTCCGACGTTCTTTTTTTTATTATTATTAAACACTAAGTTTCCCATATTTTGTTCAGTTTTCAACAAAACGACGAGGACTTTCGCTTTAGCATAATATAATAATGTCTGTCCACAAGCTTAACTCGGTCGTTCATCAAATAGATCGAGGCGGATGTAGCGGTTTTCGTTTCCCACTCGACGAAAAATCGATGGCACGCCTGCGATTATAGATGTCCATATCTTGTGTAAGACTATATGGATTGTCAAAATAAGACAGCCAAGATCCAATGAACGGAGAACTATTTAAAATACTTGGAGACACATTGTGCTTTATACGATATGACTACTCTGGTGATAAGTGAACCGAAAAGGCTAGACCAATATTTGAAACCAGCTCGCCAGTTCAATTTCTCTTGCTAATAATCAGTACCCTATTGTCAATTCTTTGGTAAGTATCTTATTTTGTTCAGTGTTTCGTTCTTTAAAAATATTTAACTTAATTCCACACCAACAACGATGTTTATGGAATTTTTGCGGTAAAAAAGTACAATAACTTTGTACGGCAATTTCACGAACTTATTTATTTTGCCTTACTGTTCATGAAAAAGCCACAGTACTAAACTTTGTATTGCGTTATTAAAAATCAAATGGGACATTTATAGAAAGAGATAACAGAATAACGGTGAATAAGAACTTAGAAGAAAACGAAGATTGATCTCTGATTACGAATTAGCACTTGCAGCATCGGTTAAAAATGCGTTGGGCTTTGTTTGCATGGTTGACTGATATCAACATTTCCCCAGTCACAGTCCAGACCCCAACACACCAGTCGATGAATTTAGGCTGCCACTTTCTTTGATTTTCCCCGATTTAAGTCGAGTAAATTTAATTTGCTTTTTTCAATTAATAGATCCCGCTAAAACATTATACTGTACTGAATAAATTATTTAAAATAGATATTTGAAGACAAGTTGAAATAAGGAAGCGTAGTTTGACAGAGATTGATAAAGGATTATTTATAAAGTTAAATCAAGCAATACCTTGCCTATTAAGTATGGCCCAAGACTTATAGGACTCAGATGTACGAAGCTAAATTAGTCACATTAATTTTATTTCATTGGTTTTTACTTTCTTTTGTTGTTATTTTTTCTTTCATTTTTCTTTATTATGAATAATATCGTCAAAATGTATTTCCGTCATATTTTGAGGCACCGAGGTATAACAATTAATTGTAGATACTGCTAAAGTCAAGAATGAAAACGACGCACTACAAAAGATATTGTTGCTTTGAAATAGATAGACTTGAATGGTGACTCATTCGCACTAGGCCTGACAAGCCCGAATCACGGGGTCACCATTGATATATATATATATATATATATATATATATATATATATATATGAATAAAGACAAAAGGAAAACGTATCTCAACTGATTTCGTTTTCCCTCTGAGGAATTTATCAAGGCAAATGACATTTACTTTGGTAAAGTCCCTCAGAGGACGAAACGCGTCGGTTGAGATTAGTTTTTACTTCTGTCTTTATTCTTATTGTCTTTTTAAAGATATGCTCTATCAGTAATTATATATATATATATATATATATATATATATATATATATATATATATATATATATATATATATATATGGGTGTGTCTGTCACCATAAGTTCAATTATATCAGACTTTTTCTATCGCTATTGGCCTTGCGAAATTCTCTTCCGACTTCCTGCTCTAAATTCAATGTTATTTACAACTTAATTCTTATTCTTTCAATGCTCGCTTTCATTAATATATTTTTCATATTTTATCTAACACTAAGTAACCCTGCTTGATCTAGTGACTTTACTGCCTCGCTTGTGGTGAACTGTTTAGAAGAATATGTATATTTGTGCATGTATATATATATATATATATATATATATATATATATATATATATATATATATATAAACCTAGTGAGCCAGACAAATCTACCTAAGTTTCACCTAAACGGATCGTGAGGGAAAGCCTTAATGTTCGTATGTTAATATCCCCTCTCCTTTTAGTTGAATAAATCTTTAACCTCCCCCCCCCAGTTGGTTTTGTGTTTGTGTTTTTCTTTCTTTGGTCACGTGGTATAATTTTGGCTATCGCCTATACATATACGTTTCCCTCTGCCTCTTTAGCCGGCTTTCCCTGACGATCCGTTTAGGTGAAACCTAGGTAGGTTTGTCTGGCTCACTAGGTTTATCTAGGTCTGCTCTACGGTTGTATTGAGCTCTTTTGTTAGTTAGTTGTTTACACGTGTCGGGGTTTTTTCTTTGGGCTTCAAACCTGTATCTGTGCGATTTTTTTCGACAGACTTTCACGTTCCTGGCCCTTTCTTTTTTTTAAAACCTTTTTTTCCTCTCGATTTGATTATTGGTAAATCAAAAATTCGAGGTTTTTCGAAACAGTATAGTATATATATATATATATATATATATATATATATATATATATATATATAATATATCTTCATATATATATATATATATATATATAATATATATATATATATATATATATATATATATATATATATATATATATATATATATATAATATATATCTTAATATATATATATAATTATATCTTAATATCTGCTCGATAGCGGCGTATCCCATATCAATGTTCGCAGTCAGTATTCGAGTTCAGCAATAGCCAAAATTGTCAATACGTATTATAACAGCATTAAATATTCATGCATATGTCGCTTAATTCCTACATCGAAATATAACTGATTACAGTACGGATATTTGATGCTGACATTTAGGAGCAGTACCTTTTGTATACATGACCTTGACCAGATGTGAAAGGTATGTTTGTGTAAGTAATTGTTGTCACATATAAAACACCTATATTTAATGTTGCCATATGTCGCCAAAGTTTTATTGTCTACGGGCAATTTCTCAGGTTCCAGCGTTGCATCCGAAACTGAATGAAAGAAGGACAATTTTCTTTGATATTTTCCACGTTTTATCTCAAGAGAGTAATTGTAGCATCGCTTCTTAGTTCCTCTAAGAAGCGATGCTACAATTACGTTATCAGCGTTTGTACTTTTGCGTGAAAAGAAGACGGATATCAATAGCCTGTGCCGCGAGATGCCTTGAGCAGGTGGTGGCTTGACTGAATCTGTTGAAGCCAAGTGTGACAAGGCATATGGAAGCAGAAAGGCGTCTTCACCATTATATTACTGCCATCGTCTTCAGTATCTTTGCGCATTTTTCGTTCTTATATAAAAAATTTAACAAAAGCAATCCATAATTTCAAGCCAACTTGGTTCAGAAGGACATACACCAGTTCGTTTTGTCAAAGTTCTGACCAGTACGGTTGGTATTCCCATTTTTGGCTAGCCTACTCATCCTATAGCAAGGCGTAGGCAAATATGGCGGTACATAACTTTCTATCGCTTGTAACCATCATCAGCGTTTGTACTTTTGCCAAGCTTTTCACATGCACTCGTTCCGTCATCCATTCACTCTACTTCGTCGAATAGGCTCACCGATGTCTTCCCTATCCTATTTACCTACGATATAATCTGCAAGTACCAAATTCTCCAAGCCAATCTTCCTCATTATATATACAACAAAGAACAACTGTCGCTTTCTAATTTTGTGTATAAGTAACAGTTTTCCTATTTTAAGACTTTCTTGTTGCATAAGCAGAGCATAGTATTCTCGGCATCTTTCTGTAGACCTTCATTTCAGTTGCCTCCTGTTTTCTCTTCATCCTTGGTTAGATTCTCGAATATTCATTGCCTTATGAGACGATTGATCTCTAAAATACTAAACGTTTGTGATTACGTGTGTGCTTGCATCGTTTCTCCGTCCGGCGTATAATTGATTTACGATTTTTTTTATGCAGTAAGTATTTTTATTTTAATTTTCTTCAAACAGACATTTTTTTTTAACTAAAATATGTTAAATACAGACACAAAGAAATACCGCCATGCTGTTTCGTTCAGTTGTTTGTAGCGTAATTATCTATATTTCAGCTTTCTTTAAACAAGTAATATTTTAATTATTTAAAAAAAAAATTCTAAGTTCATCAGATTAAAAAAAAATATTTTAAGTGAATAAGATTTAAAAATGCGAGTTGTTTACACAGTAAGTATTTTATTTTAAATCTCTTCAAAGAGACAATTTTTTAATTAAAATATTTTTAATTTAAAGACAGACACAAAGAGATGACGCTTTGCTGCTTCGTCCATTTGTCTGTAGATTAATTATACTTCAGTTTTCTTTAAAGAAACAATATTTTAAAGATTTAAAAAGTATTTATGTCATATTTAAAAAAGAATTCTCAAGAGTATATGATTTGAAAATATTTTTTGGTATATTAATAATAAATTTTAAGTTAATCTGATTTAAAGCTCAAGTTTATCCCGGATTTAATATTCCTATTGTTATAGGATCTTACCCATAATAATAATAATAAGGGACTATTCCATACTTAATAAATACTGCGCCAATAGTCGAGTGAGAGGCAGTCCGAAACAGAGTCGCATTCAGACAATTACTGCAAGACACTGGAATAGTGATACTGGTCGAGACTACATTGTTCTCTCTACTAAACCTGATTGTTCATACTAACACTTCTACTTCTCTGTATATATTCCTGTTTGTAATATATCTGTGTTATTCTATACCTGTGTTCGAGTTGTTCTTTATTGGTTCTACCTTGGACTATCACCATGGTACAAGGAATCGGACCATAACAAGTCTTACCGGACATAACACCTATTAAATGTTGTAAACATTCAGTAAAATCTTAAACAGGAACTTGTAAACCAGGCCAATGGTGATACGAACGAATTGAAATATTTAAATGAATCATAATAAAATTAACTTTCATTTCAATTGAATTTTGAAATCAACTTCAATGAACCATCAGTGACCAGTATTATATAACAGCACTTTTTTTTTCTTTGCTACTAACTATAAGAAACTAATTGCATAGATATCTGTCTATTGATGTATCGTGATTTCATTTACCGTGTTTGACGTTATAATATAGATACTACATCGACGTGCATATTAGACATGTCCACTTTAAAACGAGAAATATCCAGAAAACCCATTTAGTGAAATGTTTACTGCAAGCTTTCGGTACATTGCAAACATTTTAAATAAAAAAACAAACAAACAAACAAACAAACAAACAAAAAAACATCGACGTATATAAAAAGCAATCTAGCAGTACAGTTGAATATACAGTAAGTAATCACAGCAGGGAAGATAAGTTACTTTATTTTTCATCCGCTTCGTATGACTGTCAAATTAATTTGCGTACATAAAATTATGTTTCCCAGGTTAATGTTTAAATATTAACGATATTACTTTTCCTTTGCGTCTCTCGTTTGCAATTTCTAGTTGTCTGATAATAGGAGTCAGTTGAAGTATAAGAGATTGGATCAAAAAGTATCGGGACTAGCGCATGTAAAAAGAAAACTACAGCATATATCAATTCTGCATTTATTCCCCTTCGAAGTAATCGCCTTCCGAAGTCAGATACTTTATGGGGACGTCGTTTTCAGTGATAGATGCATTCGTAGAACTCCTTCTAAAAAGATTAGCGAGAGGAGATGTATCGTCACATTCTCTTGGATTTCGTCGACGTCTTGAAGTCTTGATTCTTTCCACTGAGATTTGATTCTTGAAAAATGTCGCAAGGGGAGAGATCTGGCTAATATGGTAGATTTCGCACCTGCGGAATGATATCATTGGCCAAAAACTGCTGCACAAGCCATATCCACTGATGGAATCTCTGTGGTGTGGTGGGACGACCGTGCTCTACGCATTTCCCTTCTAAGAAATGCTACGAACAAGGGAAATAAACAAGAATGATTTAACTTAGTGTGTCTGCTTGACAGAGTTTAAGAACAATTTGTGGCTAGCGATTTCACTATGCGCACTTTAGTTCCGTTACTATAGCAACAGTTCCGTTACTTTTTGATCAGACCTCGTAATTAGTTATGATTGAATAGATGGTACTAATGAACGTCTGCGGCAAAATGTTACGAAAATTAATTTTACTGTACGGTTAATAATAATAATAATAATAATAATAATAATAATAATAATAATGACTATTATTACTATTCAACGTCGAATAACAGGTATAGCCCTCATCAACGCAACTGAAAATGAATGTATAGTAATTAAATGCGGGCATACCTGCTGACTACAATGTAACAGCAAAGCAAATAGAAAAATCATGATGAAATTCCTTACCATCAACCAACATTATATGCTGTATGGGAGAAAAACTGCTACTACTACTACTACTAATAATAATAATAATAATAAGAGTAATAATAATAACAATAATAAAACTCCTTACCAGCAACCAATATTACATACTCCAAAAAATACTACAACTTCTACTACTACTACTACTACTAATAATAATAATATTAATATTAATAAAAATCCTTACAATCAACGAACATACGCTCTGTAGGAGAAAGGATCTAGTACTACTACTACTACTACTACTATTACTACTATTAACAATAATAATAATATTAATAATAATAGGAATAATAAAAGTAATTATAAAACTTTTTACCAGCAACCATCATTATATGCTCTATGGTTGCAAAATACTACTACTAATAATACTACTAATACTAATACTACTACTAATAATAAGAGTAATAATTATAGAAAGAATACAATTCATAACCAACAACCAAAACCATATGCTGTACGGAAGAAAAATACTACTACTATTACTACTACTACTACTAATAATAATAACAACACCGAAGACCAGATGTAGCAATCCTCAGCACAACTCAAAATGAATGCCAAATAATGGATACGGCTCGACTTGCTGTCTACAATATAATAGGAAAGTAAAAATGAAAAGGTCATCAACTATTCTGAACTGAAGATTGAGATTTCAAGATGGTGGAAAATGCTGGAGAAAAATGTTAAAGTCTTCCTAGCAGTGATTAGGGCACTCAGCTCCATCCCATTGAAGTCTAGAGAATCTGTTGGCCAACTTATTGTAAAATACACTTTGCGAAGGCTTCCGAAATATGCTTTATTGAATGAAACAAGCACACTTTGAAAAGTGAGGTAATCTGTTTGATTAACTGCCAGTATCTTGGTACTCTAGACATCTACACAACGGCCGAACTATGAGACATTCAGAATATAATAATAATAATATCTTTCGAATTATTCTATTTCATTATTGATAAAACATGTCGTTTTGAACAATTCCTTCTCATTATTATTATTGCAGAGATTATACAATTTATAGCTTATGATAATGAACAATGTCAATTAAATCAGTTATGGAGAGACCTCAATATTTAATATTAGGCACAGAACAATCGTTTTAGAAATTTATTTCGGAGAAAGTACATTTTATTATACTGGCAAATATGATATCTATCTGTACAAGAAAAATAATAATATTCTCTAAAAAGGATATGAGTTTAACAATGTACATCACAAAGAACAGTTCAAACTGATAGGTAAGCTTGATTTATTTGAGAAGGATATTAGAAATATTTAGGAAAACATACTGGGAATCAAAACACCTTCATGTAGATAGAAAATTAATTCATTAAACCCACAAAGAGAGAAATGGAGTTAAGACATGAATGTCTTCTCACCGGACTTATTCAACCATTACAGAGGAACAATCCTGAAAGGGGTAGAATTTTATTTTGTTTTTTATAGTGATTTCACTCCAAGCAAGGCCTTAATGTCACTAGAATGCAGGGGCTTACATAGAGTAAAAGAAGATTTTAGTGAGGAGAAAGGACAATAAGGGAACAGGGAAGAGATAAAATGGCGACTGACGTTGCATTTAAATCTTTGAAGACTATGTGGCAGGGAAGGAAGAAATAGGGATGTAGTTCCTACAAAGGTTCCTACAAAGATTCATTATTAGAGATCACAATCATAACCATGTTAGATATTGCAGTAGCATACCAACGAACGATAATGGGTATGTCCTCATTCACATAAATACAGTAGTAAATACTGTATGTTGGTCTGTAGTCGGAGATTCGTCTCCGGCTGTGCTGGTCAAACTCTCTGCCTCCGGACAGAGAGGATCTCCAGACGAGACAATGTCGAAGGGCAGAGTCTCGTCTCGGGAAACAACTAACAGACCCCGTTTTATACGGGATCTAAGTGTGGCACCATGCATACCTAGCGAGCTGAAGAGCACCATGCATACCTAGCGAGCTGAAGAGAAATATTCATAAATATATGATTTGTTTTTTACGGGTTGTCAACCATTTGATAATTATTTAGGGCTGAAAAATATTTCGGGTTTTAGGAATAATTCTTTCTTTACGTTCAAGCGATCTGGAAGAAGGAAAGAGAAAACGAAGAAGAAAGAAAGAAAAACATGATACGAAACCAGGTCATAAGCGAGCACACAGGGCCCAAAGATACCAGATGTCGAAAAATATCAGGTCAAGCACCTGACCTACTTCCGTGTCCACGAAAAATGGAAGTTTGTTATCAAATGGTTGAAGAAACAAAGTTTAGGGACAATGAAAAATATGATAGGTAACAGGTGGGAAGTGTATCTAAGGATATGAAGACAAACCATTAATACGAAAACACAGACAATTTCCAGAATTGGAAAAAGCCACACAAGATGATGTTCGCTGAAAATGTTTTTTTTTTTTTTGAGATAATGAAAATTTTTATTATCGGGCCTTTGGCCGGGAAAAAGTGAAATATTTTTATTCGTTCACGGAAACGCCAACAGGTCTGAGAAATCCCTTTCTTAGGTCATATCCAATTAGCGATAAACTGCTTGACAAATACCACGTGTTAAAAAGCCGAAGGTGTCATCGCAGTCGCTCATGATAACGGCGATTTAAATTTTTGTTTTTTTTTAAGCAAGGTGTTTCTTCCCCCAGAACAAAGCCACGGATTGTCCACACCCGACTAAAGACGTCATTGGTTAAATAAGATCACATGACACACGATGGAAGAGAAAGATACCCGACCAGGACATCATTGGCTAAATAAGATCACATGACACACGAAGGAGGAGGAAAGATACCCGACCAGGACCTCATTGGCCGAAAGCGGTCACATGACATACGAAGAAGCGAAAGAAGCGGGTATACGCCCCTCAGAGGCACAGTAAGGAAGTGGGAGTGAAAGTGAGTTACCGAAAAGGGAAAATCCCTAACCAGAAATAAGAAGGGTGGATACGTATTTAGAATTATCGAAGAAAACCCTGGCGCTGACAGACCCACCCCAGTTTTGACTGCGTCAATAAAAGCGGGACCCCAACCGACAGAAATCAGTTTGCGCCGCAGACGGCGAGGGAGTTTTAGATCAGCCGCGGACGGCGAGCGGATTGCAGTTTGAGCCGCGGACGGCGGGCCGGATTCGTCCCCCCCCTCTAGCGGATCGGAGAGGCCAGCTCGTTAAGCTGAAGAGAAGAAGTTAATTCGCGCACTGACGGCGGAGATGAGTGACCAATAATTCAGACTCTGAAGAGATGAAGTTGGAGTTTGAGAGCGGACGGCGAGAGAGTTTGAGTTGGAGTTTGAGCCGTGAACGACAAGCAGAGATGAACGCCCAGTGTTGAAACCGCGTCAAGATAGCTGACCAAGATTCACGCACACTTCTGGACTCTCCTTCAACCAAGAACAAGTAGTTTGAAGAGCGACTTAGAATCAGACCACAGAAATAAGTTTTTTTTCGACTTTCGTCGAAACACAAATTTCGCCGAAACTTTCGCCGAAACACAAAGCTCTTAGAGAGCAGACAACTGGAAGCCTTAAAGTTGCCTAGTAAAAGCGTCGTGCCACAATCGACAGAACGGGTCGGGAAGTAGACATAGTCCTATGTACCGAGCAATTAGACATAAAAGTTTGTTACCTTTTTCTTGATACGTTGGACCTTGTGAGTTTTTATTTTATTTTCTTTTATACATAATTGTGTGTTATCACCCCCGTTAGACTCAACTTGCATTACGGCCCCAAGCCCAGTTTGATCTCGTCTGTCTAAGATCAATTCACAACGTGGGTAGGCAGACCGGAGATCAGTGCAGTTACCCTGGTAACCAGGCGTTGGAAGCGGGTTGGGAACGACGAGGCTGGTATCAATCTAACCAAAGGGTTAGAACGTCACGTTTGGAGCAGCGAGGAGCGAACAGCTGACGCTGCGACAAAAGACGTCACAACTGGTGCTGTCCGTGACCAGGATATCAGAGCCTGGGGAGCACGTGACGTCACAATTGGCGCCGCGAACGGGATCGAACGACACAGTCGACGCTGCGACCTGGGGACGACGTCGCATAAGGGAAATGTTTGGTTGAGCCTATGGGCTCGGATACCCTACATTAAATTCGGCCTTGTGCCACATCTTACCGCGTGGGGCGGTTGGTAGATATCCTGCAGTTGGAGTTTCATTGTGGAATTCAATTGGCGAATCTTATATGTGTTGTTCTTCCCCTAAGTATTATCGTTCATCACCAACGTGCGTATGATTATTCTATTCAGTAACCTTCCCTAAGGTACAATAGATATTTAGTTGACATAGTGTTGTTAGCAGACCCAGAAAGGAATCTACACGGACTCCTACAGAAGGTAGTAATAAAAATCGGGAAGAAAGGATTAAAAATCAATTGTAAGAATACAGGGTATCTGCAAAAGAAACAGCCCAAGATACGAATTACCAATTGGAGATACAAGAATCAATCAAGGAGAAATATTTAAGTATCTATGAAGTATTTTAACAGAGAACGAAAAATGCGAGAATGAAATCCAAACGTTCATTTGGATAGAGAAATGCCTTCTAAAATTTAAGCAACGTATTAAGAAACAGGAAAATTTTGTTAGAAACTAAGAAAAGATTAATGAATTGTTACATAACCTCATTCCTCCTGTATCGCACTGAATGCTGGAAATTCTCTTGACAGATAAAGAAGAGATCCGAGACAACAGAAATGTGGTTCTACAGAAGGATGATGGGAATACCATAGACTGGACATGTGAGCAATGAAGTTTTATATGAAGATGGAAACAAAATGACACTGACACATTGCATTAGAGAAATACAGTTGGAATCTCTCGGTCACATCAGGAGAAAAGATTCGTTTCTATCCGTGTCATAATCGTCTGTTAAACTTCATCAATTTCTTTCTTAGAGGAAATCATTCGCCGACGTCGAAGCTCTGACCAGATATCTTTCTCGTCACCTAAATATATGGAAACCGCTTATGTTATCACCACTCCCGTAACACTAATCAACTGATTAAATCAATTTTTTACAAGGATATTCATACAGTACAAGACCCAAGAGCCAGTCGAGGTAGAGGGTTTACAGAGTAAGTTACACAGATTATGGGTGTATATGGGGAAGATAATGGTTTAACCTATAGACTTGAACAATTTAAGATTATAGTGAATCGGTATCGCAAAGGCCCAATTTATTTTACTTACAAACTCTTTAATTGAACAGAAATTATTTCTGTTATTTAAAAGTATCGGAATTTGTTATACACTTTTGGTTTTCAAAATTATTAGATAAGATTTTGTCTATATTTAAAAAAAAACCTATTTAAAACAAGTGATCAGTAATTGTATTGGCATTGCCAAGGAGAATTGCGACAACAAACAAAGAAACAGTTATTAGCTTTTAATTTAATCCATATTTCCATATGTTTTTCTATGCGAATTTCGATCAGGGAACTTACCTCTTAAAAACAGTAGCCTTACCAATGTTGCTAGGCAAATGTACCCTGTCATATGATTGTAAAATCCTAAATTTTATTACAGACCTTTTGCATTCAAATGCGAATGTCAGTTTGTCACTCTATGACACTTTTTCAGCTATACTCCTAGAGGCCGTAACCCAACGTATCATACGTTTTTGAAATCAGACCAATTCTGTAAGCAAATTAAAAACATTTTAGGCCAGATACAGACCAGCAATGCTGAAATTTTGGATTCCCAAGATTTCATTATTGCGATTGTTTTTGCCAATTTTTTGTTCGTGATTTTTTGTGACGAATTTTTTGTAAGATAATAATTTTTATAACTTGCAAACAAATTTGGGAATAATCGAAAATGAATTGTGAAATCCAGCGAAAGTCATCGATGAAATAAAAACAATTGTTTATCCGGATACGTACATCAAATTGTCTTTAAATTATGTGGCGAAAGAAGAATTATCGTTAAACTTTTAAAAGGTAAGCTTAAATATTAATGCAACACTTAAATGAAGCGATCAAATTTGAGTTCTTCTTTAGTTTATTGCTTCCTATCGTATCTACTCTTCCTTACCTATTACGATAAAGGCTCATTTAAGAGCTCTCCGCATAGGCTACTTTAAATGTCGTCCAATAGGGCGGTTTTTAAGCTAGTATACAATAAAAGGAATCAGAACTAATGTCTAAAGAGTCACTTGAGCGCAAGGTCATATGGAATAAATTTTCGCCATGGCTCTGATAACAATTCGCCATTCCTGGCAGGTCTTCTATTTTCTGTCTGGTATATTTACTAACAAAAGTAATGGAAAGAAAAAAGACTCTAAATAAATTCGGTTATTTATATATATATATATATATATATATATATATATATATATATATATATATATATATATATATATATATATTAGATATTCTAAAATCCGCAGCACTCCTCATTCTTGCGCATGTGTAGTCGCACCAACATAACAAATTTAGTCTGATGAAGTCCTGAAGGTCGAAACTCGTCACAAGTAAACTTTTTCGATTTTGTCATAAAAATTTCCCCGAAACAGAACTATACAACCCCACCCAGTAAAACCAGCAATAAGGAAATGGAAAATTATTGATTAAGAATAGAGCTTAGTAAAATCCATTTAAAATCACCAACACATGCATACAAGTATTTTAAACGAGGCATAGGAATTTAAAATGAATAAATAAATAAAGAACAATGAAAAAGAAAGGAATCAATCATCATTTGTACCAAACTGAAGGATTGTTGATGATCGCATTTGTTCAGCTATTTATAAATGCTTACAACTGCCCCATTGATACGCTTCCAAATTTTTATTTTAGAAACGGTAAATGAAAGAAGACAAAAACGGAAAGTAATTGTTACAACAACAGAGAGAAAAAAAAAGAAGACGGTTTTTCAGCAGATTTTTTATTGATCGAATCGAAATTCTGTAGAAATAAACTGAATATTGGCCGTTGAGAGTGTTATTCAACTGAAATTGCACAATTTTCAGTGGAAAGTGGTAAAGATTTTTCGATTGCATTTGAAAGGCAGTCATGGAAATTAACGGCTGAGACAACTGATTAGACTATGGAAACCAGGAAAAAAAGTAAATTGGTAACAAAATGAATAAGATATGTTAAACAATGAGGGGGATGAAATGGGCGCTTAATTTGGCGTAAACATTTTAAGGTAAATCTTAGTGCTATTTTCCTAGGAATCTGGTTACGTAGTTTTGAAAAGGCAAGTACAGATAAGCACATACATACAAAGACACACAATATATATATATATATATATATTGTATATATATATATATATGTGTGTGTGTGTATATATATATATATATATATATATTGTGTGTATATATATATATATAGTGTGTGTATATATATATATATATTGTGTGTATATATATATATATATTGTGTGTATATATATATATATATTGTGTGTATATATATATATATATATATATATATATATATATATATATATATATATATATGTGTATATATATATATATATATATATATATATATATATATATATATATATATATTGTGTATATATATATATATATATATATTGTGTGTGTATATATATAAATATATATATATTGTGTGTGTATATATATATATATATATATATATATATATATATATATTCCTTTTCTTATATAAGAATGCTCCATTTTGAGTACTAGCAAAACAGCTTTTTAATACCCATAAATAGCACTAATCAACAACAATTTTTAAAGATGCCACCTTTATGCGTGTCTATCTATATAGGTGTGATTTGTGTAAAAGTTTGCCAGCGTTTTTATTTGTACACGAGAGACAGCTGAAACTTAAATTTAGCCTGAAAGCAAAAATCTTAATAGCCATATATATATATATATATATATATATATATATATATATATATATATATATATAAAATGCCGGCGAGTTTCGGCTTCCGACTTTATCAAGGCAAACGAAAAAAGCGAAACATTCTGTTGTTATAGTTACATTAAATCCAAAATGAAAAAAAAAAAAACAGAGACGCTCCTGCGTAAGCCTCATCTGGATAATGGTAACTTATTTTATACTAGAAGTTTGTTTTCCATGTCGAACATTATCCCCAGAATTATTCTGGCAAATCTATCTATCTATATATATATATATATATATATATATATATATATATAGATAGATAGATAGATAGATAGATAGATAGATAGATAGATACACCTAGTGAGCCAGACAAACATACCGAGGTTTCACCTAAACGGATCGTCAGGGAAAGTCAAGTTAACGAGGCAAAGAGAAACACATATTTATAGCCGATAGCTAAAATCATACCACGTGATCAAAAACCACAAACACAAACCTAACCTAAAACATGTTTGTAGCTCTTTCTTTTTTTAAAACCTTTTTTTCTCTCGAGATTGATTTGATTAGCAAATCAAAAATTCGAGGGTTTTTCGAAACGAGTCTAGTTATATATATATATATATATATATATTATATATATATAATTTATGGATGCTTATTTAAAATCCAATATTATTTTTATTTGATACTATATTCATGAAAAATGGCTACTCACTCAGGTGTATCACTTAAATATAGTGTATATAGTTATAACACACACACACACACACATATATATATATATACATATATTTATAACCACTATCCTAGCAAAAATCTTTTTATAGTTTCATCTTGAACGTTACATTTTATATTTATATATATGTATATATGGACATATAATAAATAATATAAATCTGGACACATTCCTAATTATAATGAGTATTTTACACGTATTATAATTATTTTATTGACATCTTAACACTAATAAATGTTTTGACCAGAGAGAGAAATTGTTAATGGGATAAAAGCGTATCACTGACATTAAAAAATGACTTTATTAAAATAATTCAAATGACAGGCCAACGATTTTCTATCAAATGACCGGGCGATGTAAAGGTTAGGATGACTCGACTTGGAATACGTTCTGTTTTTCGAAATCAACAATAAAGTTTCTGCAAAAGAATAGCGATATACGTTCATGCTCAGTTATCTTGTTGCCTGCTTTTCGTTCGGTTGGTTTTGATCATACAAGATGAACTTAGATGACCTTTCTCTATTCAGTTCTCATGAATGGAAACAAGATAATTTTTTATTTCTAGTTTTTTTAATTGTTAATTCTCTACATTTGTGGTGTCTTTTTTTTTTACAATTATTATGTATGCTTTTGTGCCGACCAGTACGCCTGAGGCATTTTATGATGTATACTATTCTTTATTGTGCTCAATGCAACACGAGGTTCGCTGGGGACTGAAGAGTCCCCTATCGGGGGACGCTTCACGTCCCATCTTTAAGGCATCCCATGATGAAAGAGAAAGGAAGTGAATAAGATTTTGTGCATTTCACTTGTATACTGCTTTAGCAAAACCATTTTTCAGTAGGTAGCTTGTGCTTTGGTTAACAAGTGCTCTAATCTCACACATGACAAACTATGAGTCAGAGACAATATTGAAAGGTTATATATTCAAAGGAAACACAGGGGATTAAGTCAGTCATAACTGAATCACAATGAAGAGAAGCAAACAGAAAACGAGCAAAGAAACGCTATTCATGACATTAAAGACAACATGAATAGATAGATACACAAGAACAAGAAAAAAATAATTAAAAACAATAGTGTAAACATGAAAAGTTAGCTTCTAAAAAAAAAACAATGAATTTATTTATTTATTAATCTGACAGATATTTATTACTTAAAGCGTTATTTTCAGTGGATACACGTATCTGTGTAGAAGCTCTGTTTATCAAACTGTAAAAAGTCTTTACTTCCATGTACCGTCCTGAATATTCTAAAAACCTTATTAATGGAGAGCACATATGTTTTCGCTAAAAAAACTTCTCGACTATTCAGACTGGTAGAGGAAAATAAATAAATACAATGTTTAATTTAGCGTCAAATAAAATACGAACATCAACTAAAAATAACATTTAAGTAACACATATCAACATAAAACAAGAGAAATTCAGATAAATACACATGATCAGCGATACACAGAAGAAACCTATGAGAAGAAAAATAATTTCTCTTAGTATCAGCCCAACTGTATTCCCTCAAAACAACTATATAAAAATCAAGATATATAAAACACAGATCTGCAATTACAGACTATGTGGAAATAAAGATGGAACAGTCAATCAAAAAATGCATGTATCAAATTACTATAGCACGCCTGTTCATCAACAAATAAAATAGTACACATGATTGGATCGGAAAATGATTCGTTGTGGATTTTGCAAGCCATCTGCAAATCGATCACAAAAGCCAATGACGTGGACGCAAAACGGAAAGGCATACATATCTGGGATATAGAGATTTCAAAAGCATCAAACCAGTCAAGCTAGAAGACTGGATCTGATTTTTTTGTAAAGAAAAGAATAGGCGGCAACATAATGGTTTGACCAAATATGGAGGGAAAAGGGAGATCACCGCCCCCCACCCCTGTGTGATGAGTTTGAAATAATAGACAGTGACCATCACTAGAAAATACGAAAACAAAAATACGTCAGAAAAATCTTCTAAGCCGGTTAAGCATATAAATGAATACAGTATGGCTACCAGTAATACTGAGTGCGACAGAAAAGCAATAATAACAATAAAATTGCAATATGAGCTATGGTAAAAAAATATCTAACTGATAATTAAGACATCAAATTTATAAGTGCCACAAATTTATACACTGGTCTCCGTAAGGACACATGGCCAAGTAGGTAAAAACGTTGGTTGGGTCCAGTGACTTGAGCCAAAGCGTCGTGTCTTCAATACCTGACGACTGCAGTGGCGAAGAAAAAGAGAGTTCCATTAAAGGGAGAGAACTGAAAAATCGGATGAGGCATGGTACGTACAACTAGAACAATATAAACGAAATAAAGTGTTCCAATCACCTAAAGCAGGCAGAAACGTTGTGAATATGGAAATAAAGTTGAGGAGTCGAACAGCGTAAATACAATACCTCATCTTAGAAATATAGAACTGCGCCAATTTCGAAATGACATAAGTAATAAAATGAGTAACTTCAGTTTTTGTTTTAGTGACACGTAAGGTGTTGCTAAGTGTGAAACAATACGAGAAAAAGAAAACATTAAAGAAATAACATTATTCAAAATAAAGAAACAAGAATTAAAAAAACAGAAGATAACGATTAACGTTGCATTTCAATTTTTGAAGATCAACGCTGAGGGGAAAGCAAGATGCAGGAAGAGAGTTCCACAAGAAAATCAACTGTTAGAATAGAACTTATGGTAATACCTAACCATTTCAACTGTAAAATGAGGGGGAATAGGTTCAAGTCGAGTACTCCGATTAAATTCGTAATGTCTAAAGAGGAGGGCTGATCAGACGAATTAAACTGAAAATATTTATTTTGATTTTTACGCTGTCATATGACTAAGAATTTTCATATATGTTCAATAGGGAAAATGACTGGTAACTTACTTGCCCTTTCTATAACTCGAATCCTATTGCTATATTTTACTTTTACAGCATAATATGGGCCGCCGTCTTGCATGAAATATGTAGTAACCTTACCCATCGGATCACTGGATAATGTGGAGAGAATTTCTCTGAAGAATCGAAATAAATTTAAGAGCATTAACACTGCCAATACGTTCAACCCAGTTCGAGCGACCAGTTCTTAATATAGCTCCTCGGTCCATGACCGAAACTCCACCGTGTTTGAAAATTGGTTACACATATTCCTAAGTATCCTTTTTTCAGACTGTTATGGGAACTTACCTATAAGGATAATGGACTCTTCCTGACACTATAAATACTGCGCCTCTCAAGAGGTATAATGAATGAATGGTTTAACGAGCACCAGTTCATGACTGTTAAACTCTCTGCTTTGGCAGAGAGGAACCCGGACGACGCTTTGCCGAAGGGCAGGGTTTCGTCCGGGGAGGTAGACAGGCCGTGAACCCGTCTAGGAGGATTCAAAGGGTATAATTTTGGCCGATCCTACGGGCTCGGAAAAACCCACTTTAATCTCGGCCTCGTGCAACATATATTCCTCGTGGGTGGGATATTAAATACAATGAATGCTGTAACCAGCACCAGTTCATGACTGTTGAACTCTCTGATTTTGCAGAGAGGAACCCTGACGACGCTTTGTCGAAGGGCATGGTTTTGTCCGGGGCGGTAGACAGGCCCTGAACCCGTCTAGGCAGTTTCAAAGGGTATATTTTTGGCCGAACCTACGTGCTCGGGAAACCCACATTTAAACTCGGCCTTGTGTCACATGCAACCGGCGTGGGGGGTGGCTAGATACCGAATAAATGGTGTAACGAGTCGAGACAATATTAGTTCACTCTAAACCAGACGGACAGTCATTACTAACAACTTCAACTTCTTTACTATATTTCTTCTGTAATATATCTTTGTTATTCTACTCTTGTGTTCGTGTTGTTCTTCCTTGGACCATAACTGTGGTGCGAGGATATTGGACCATAACACAGACCTAGATACGTCCCCTGGCTAAGAATTAGACTGAGGTTGATTCGCCCGAGACGATGACACCTTACGGAGTTATATTAATTCAGTCTTTTCAATTACTTAATGTTGGCTGATGTGGACAAAGGCTTGTCTCAAGCAGCCTTTCTCCTGATAGCCATGCAGAGACTCTCTGCAGATGTTCTATAACTTATATGGAAAGCCGTTGCTATACCAGAAGTTTCCTTATTGGTTTTCTCTCCACAGACCGCTGAATAGCACCCCGACACCTGTTTTAGGTCCCAGTTATCGAAGAAGCTGCTGACACATATACTTTTCCCTAGTTTCTAAAGGGAGCGATATTCACTCTATAAAGAGAGATATTAAGTTGTCCTTTTTATTGTCTAGCAAGACTCACTCTTGAACAACGTGACAGTTCTACTGACCATCTTTCGAGTCGTTGCCATGTACAGTAAGGCCATCAATTCTGAAGAGAAACAATATAGTTTAGTGAGATAATGTACAGTATTAGAACTACATGAGATGGAGAGGAGAAACTGGAGGTTTCTATATACTTTTGCTGCCTTTTGATCAACTCACTCAGGAAGCTGGATGCAATATAGACAAACGACCAACTGCAATGGATGACCTGGAAGTTATGATGTCGAAACTATGCGAGAATATTCGATACGATGATGACAATGATGTCAATTCAGGCGAGATCTTATTTGGTACTGGAGCCTACGATGTAGGAAAATTGCATTGCCGAATTGAATATATATATATATATATATATATATATATATATATATACATCATTAATACTCAGTAAAACAAGTTACTCCAAAATTCGCTTGAGGATCAAATGGAAATAATGTTTTTAATTTAATTACAAAAATTAAATTCGAATCTTCCAGCTTTCATTTTTGAAACATGATTAATACTGTGTAGCGAAAAAACACATTTTTTATTAGTTAATTTATAATATTAATGCTCTGTAAATTTAGATTGAGTACTATTTTGTAAAAAATAAAGATACCAATAAGAACACCGGATTACATATCCTACTGTTCTTGATATATATATATATATATATATATATATATATATATATATATATATATATATATATATATATATATATATATATATTGTTTTTCAGTTATTATTTTTAATTAGTTTTTATTTTTCATTTTTCAATATTGTAACCGAATAAGCCATAAATCAAAAGCATCATCAGAGTTTATACTGACGAGCTTGTATCACAAGTAAATAACAATTTACCTTCCCAAGAGAGCCGGGTTCAATCTGATTTGATAGTGGGATGGATGATTTTTTTTTCAATTAAATGCATAGCAATTGTGGAGCAAATTATAGAAGTAAATTATAAGTAAGTAAAATATAGAAGAGCTTTGGTTCACATTAACAATATAAGATCAGAAAATAAATGATTCTACAGAAATATATATCAATAAGAAATAAACTTGCTACGCTTGGAATAGGTATTTACCTATCTACATATAAAACCATAGTTTATACACAATACAAGACGTTAAAGACACTCAAGTTAGAGGGTTTCTCTGAGGTCGTTGTTGTATGAACATCCGAAAAGATAAAAAAAATTCATAAGGTTTTGTAGATAAGATAAGCCTATAATTAAACACTGGACTTTAAAGATGCAGACAACAGTGTAAATTAGAGTATGAAACTCGAGTACGAATCTTACATTTTCTCAAAGAAGTGATTTCTCGATAATGTCTCTCTACGGCGATGATCTCAGCTAGTGACAAGAATAGGAGATCCACTACGGATTGACCCATGTCTTGTGAGTGAAACTATGTAGATTGGAGTTAGAAAGATGTCGATGGGTTTGCTAGCATGAAGTCATAAGTCATCGTGACCGAGGGTTAAACAAGTGATCACGTAGATTATGCAATGTCCTCCGCAAAATCGTGACGCAGCTTAGTTGCATTCGAAACCACAGGCTGGATATGTAGGTGTTGAATAAAGGCAAATGTGACGGATTGGAAACCTGCATCAGGGATTTTATAACTAACCATGCAGAAGAGCATATTCGAAACAAGTGATCATCCATATTTTAAGATCATTGCAAAAGTTTGTGCCCGATTGTAATTGTTAATATTAAATGTCCACAGCATTACTCTGGCTTTTGTTCTGGTGCCGGCCTCTCTTGTGTTCTATATTGGAACCTTGTCCCGTTGGGCTGTGAGTCAGACATTGTTCAAAGTTGACGTTTGGTAGAAGATTAGATCATAGTCTAGCAGAAGATTAGATCATAGTCTGGCAGAAGATTAGATCATAGTCTGGCAGAAGATTAGATCATAGTCTAGCAGAAGATTAGATCACTGTCTAGCAGAAGATTAGATCATAGTCTGGCAGATTAGATAGTCCTGGGTATGACGATGAACTCTATTCTGAAGCAACACCCCCGACCGGGTGATTGGAGATTTTTAGGAGTTATCCTAGCTGTTGTTCTCATGTAAACCCTGACCTGGGGTGTTAGCATCTGTAAGTTTCGCAGCTATGGTTAAATACTGTACCCACAGTCAAAATCGAAACACTGTGAAAGGATAACAATGCATTTTTATAGATAAACACCAGTAATTTATTTTTATAAAGAGAATAATTGCAAACGATACATATTTATAGTAAAAAATACCAACAATATATTTTATCTGTAGTTGACGCCATAAAATTGTTCAAAATATTTAGATTTCGGCATTAAATAACCCATAGAGGTTGATATGCTGCTCACTTAAATCAACCAACTAAGAAAATTAGATCGTAGTAAACTAACAGAGTTCTCATTGTTTAAACTTCTATCGGCTGGTACCAATTTTCTTCTAGTATCGTTTTTTGACGTAGTCATTCACTATTACTTGTCCATTACTAAATCTTACCATCTTTGTGGTATATCTTGCATTGTTTCTGTTTCTCAATTATCTTCCTACGTAATCTCTTGTATTAGAATGTAACTCTATTTTGAATTCCTCACAAAAATTAATTTTGGCCAATTTCTAAAACCCATGTTAGATGTTATTCTGTTTCGATCTATTTTACTCAATATTTCTTTTCTTTACCCTATTTACATTGTACATAGATGCTCACATCTTTATTGCCATATTCACGACGTTTTGCCCGTTGTACGCTCCGGCCTTCTACAGGTGATATTTATTGGAATTTCAAACCAAACAGGTGGAATTTGAACAATCTACATCTGCGGACTAAATAAATAATCCACAGGGGTAGATTGTTCTAATTACACGTGTCATACTTTTATTTGGATATATCACATTTATTTAATTCACCATTGAATAATCTAAGTATTTTTGTCTCACTGCTGTTTCTAGGGATTGAACTCACAACTTTTTGGGTCAAGTCACTTTTGGATCAGTCTTTTATCCACTGGGCCATGTGTCATATTTTTGTTGTTGCTCGTTCAAACTGTTTTTTTTTTTTTCAAATACACTGCGTAACGTATCATTTGAATCTTCACTGATAAGACTGTGTTTAATCCTAATTTGTTTGGCTATTAATTTTGGATCGCTGGCAAAGCTTTTACAGTATTTCTTTCATCGCTATTGTCTACGTTGTGTGCTCTTCCGGTTTCCTTTGTGCTTAAAACACTTCCAATATTAGCAAACGTGTTTGGAATTGTTTGAATACTGTAAAATCCTCAGTCGCCTGTCTACATCACGTTAAGTCATCTTCCACTTCAAATCACAAGCTGCATCTTTGTTTCAGCAGAAAATTTAGTCATGATTTTAGCGTAAAAGGCAAGATAATGTTCAACTACAATGGTTATCTAACGTATCTTACACACATACTAATAAGATGTTACAATTCCTACTTAGAAATTTGCATTTTATCATGACTTCATATCTCGGATCTTTCGTTGCTCGAATAGTTCTGAATTAGCGTTTTTTTTTTTTTTTATCCAGCTTCATGCTGATAAAAGCGATGTCTCTTCTGTTACACAGCACATTCGAAAAGGCTACAAGACATTTTCCAAACCGTTAGGTCCACACACACGACTGGTAAAAACATACTGCTGAACAATCTTATTTTCTTCATAAAATAAAAGTGTTTAGTCATCTTGTGTAGTTTTTTTTTTCGCAAATTTTGGCGCCTAGTGTATAGGCAAGTTTGCCTGTACTCTTCGCTTACAGATACGGGCGCATGAGGTTTATCGAAAATTTCCAATTGAAAATGATACCGCAGCTTAATCAGTTATTTACGAATATTTTCAAAACTAGTTTATTTTTCACCGATAAAAAAAACATGGTTCCTTACGATTATGCAATTATGTGTGAGTGTGTGTGCCATGCGCTTTCTCTTTTATACAGAGATATAAGATTAATATATATATATATATATATATATATATATATATATATATACACATATGTGTGTATATATAAATATATATATATATATATATATTAAAACTTAGAAATATTTGTATTTTTATTCGTTATTTGTAAAAAGGCTTATCTCATATTTTGAGATTAGCATAAATTCACACTTGCCTGAAAAAAAACGAATATATACATATTTATCTAGAAAAAAAATAATTTCAACAAGATTACAACCATTTGTATATAGGCACACACATTATATATATATATATATATATATATATATATATATATATATATATATATATATGAATGTATATGTATAATTGCACACAATATAAGAATACCGTATAGATTGAATTAGATTAATAAAATATTCATGATATATATATACAGTTATAAAATTTACATATCTGCATTTATGTATTTGTGCTGGTATGAAGCCATGACTTTATTTACACCTCCTTAGGCCGTTACTTTTAAGACCTGACCAGGCACACACACATATTTACATATATTTATGTCTGTATGTATATATATATATATATATATATATATATATATATATATATATATATATATATATATATATATATTTTGGTTTATGCAAAACTAGTAATAAATTCCTAGTAATATTTTATCCAAATCTCTCCTCTAATATTCTCCAATTGGAAGTGAGTTTAAATAACACGGAGGTAAAGTTTAAATTGGTAATTTAATTTAAATTGAAATATACTCCCCTTTAACAATTAGTATTGACGATAAAGTTATTTAAATTGGAAGAACCTTTGATAATTATGTAGGTATATTAAAAAAGTCACGAGTTTAATCTATGAGCAAAACTCAAACGAATAGATGTCAACTGAATAATCAACTAGAAAAAGGTATATGTACAGATATATAGAACATTGTAAAAGAAGGACCTAACTCTCTGGTAGAAATCCGTTATCCAATTTTCTCCTCTAATATTCTCCAGTTGAAAGTAAGTTTAAATAAATAATACGCAGGTAAACTTTAAATTGATAATTTAATTTAAATTGAAATATATTACCCTTTAATAATCATTATTGACGATAAAATTATTTAAATTGGAATAACCGTTGATAATTAGGTACCTAAAAACAATCACGAGTTTATTTAATTAATGAACAAAAATCAAACGAATAGATGTCAACTTAATCAATTAGAATAAAAGTTTAGAAAAATAAAAAAGATTACTAAATATAAAATGGATTACTCTTTCAATGTACTCTCTATGAGTTTTTCCAATGGACTGTTTCATAGAAAATACCCAAAACTCCAACGAACTTCAAATTAAATTCTTCGTAGATTGTTTAGACATTTCGATTTCTATCAAACCTTAACCTCCCAAATATACCCTTTAAAGTAATGCGAAATAAGTGTCTAAGAATTTGAATGAAAACTGCCCTCGTGGAATGTAATTTATTAGGATTGTTGTAGCTTCTTTCTTTAATGTCGGTCTTCTCCCTCACCCATCTATATCTAGAGACAATACGCGTTAGCCGATACACAGTGGGGTTAAGAATATGGAATTGAAATGGTACATCTAACCCACTCATATCTTCTCTCCAACCTCACCTCCTCACTTCGTTAATTTTACATATGCTTGATGCGTCCGTCAAAAACGTGTGAATTTCGTTTCATTTTTCCTTTCAACCTTTGAAAGTAAAGTCTGATGATCCAGAGCCCTGTTAAAGGGGTTGTGGGGAAATAACTTATTACATGGAACCTTAAAGTGGTTTGTTTTATTCAATATATATATATATATATATATATATATATATATATATATATATATATATATATATATATATATATATATATATATATATATATATATATATATGTGTGTGTGTATATATATACACACACACACACACACACACACACACATATATATATATATACACAGACACACACACACACACACACACATATATATATATATATATATATATATATATATATAAGACAAAGTGGGAAAAATTTTCGGTTTCCAAAAGACTTAATCAGATTAGTCGCACCTATAAATAATTTCCCAAATTAAAGCATTAATTAACTTAAACATTCAGACGACTTAACGTAAACAACGCGCGAACGTTGATTCAGTAAAATAGCGAGGATTTAGTATCAAGTTTCGCCAATCAAACGGAAGATCAAACATTCAAAAGAGAAGAGTATCAGCATTTAAACACAGGGTATATCGACAGCGGTGAAGCAAGGACCAAGTAATTTGACACGAAAACTAACGCAACGCCGATAGATAATTGGATTTGTTTTTCGGTACGAGCTACGTATGCTAAATCTAAATAGGCTCCCAAAGTGTGATCTATGAGTGGTGTTTTCTGTTCTCACAACGAACTAATCGCGCTGACAGATCGCTAGTGTTCCGCCTAATAAAAAGCTGTTATTGGTTGTTTCTGTGTTTATTCCTATTTCTACATTTCATATTTCTATCACAACCTCGAGAAACTAACGTAATGTCCTTGTTCTTGGAATTATATAAGTGTAGAAACGAGATACAAAAACGCAATTGTTGTTTATAAATATGCACTGATACTTCTGATATATAGAAAACTATATGTCACAATCACCTATATATATATATATATATATATATATATATATATATATATATATAGATAGATAGATAGATAGATAGATAGATAGATAATATTTAGTGGTAAGTATACACATACATATGCAAAATATTTAAATATATATACATATATGCATAAACATACATATATATTTTATAAAAAAATTCCAAGAGGATAGAATCCAGGTAGAACTCAATGTCCGGGACAGAGTAAGGATATAATAAAAGGCTTAAACACTAATATTCCATGGTCATCATTTATTCCATTGAATCAGAATATGATCCAATTCATCAGACCTACAAATTCAAAAAGCTTTTTGAATTTGTACGTCTGATGAATTGGATGCTGATACTCTTTTGTCTGTTCCTCGATTTACTTGACATTTGCAAATTTCCAAATGTATTCTCTGGAGCTAGCTCAGACATTCATGAATCTATCACGCCAACCATCACAGTCCTGCACCAAGGTCGAAAGGTCATAAGGGTAGCATTCTGTGTCATAGAGTTGCTGGTCAATATAGGCGGTTCCTGACCGACCAGACCCTCTTGCGCCATGGCTCAGACTTCAGTGCAGCAGATCACTCGCAAAACGCATCCTTGAGCTTGCATATCAGCGATGAGTCTATCGTTTTATGATTTAGTTGGATGTTATCTCCAAGAGATATTAGTTATAGCTCTCGGTATCCGAGTGTAGGTTCGATCAAGTTAATATCCAAGCAGTGGCAGTATATATTAAATCGCCTCTCCAGTGGCAAAAAAAGAAAATCCGTTTGATGTTGCCTGACAGAGAAGATTTCCATACAATTTATTCAAGGTGGCCCAGGCTTTAGCTAAGCGAATTTTCGCATCCCTTTTAGTAGAATTTATTTTGATTCTTAGGTATTTAAAAGATTTGACATATTTTATTGAATCACCAGAGACAGTTTGTATCGAACATTGCTGGGTGAAGCTTATGAATTCAGTTTTAGATGAAAACTTCAACTTCAAAGCTGGGGTCTTTCTGGACATCTTTTCTTTTTCTTATCAACCTTGACTATGTACTGAGAACTTTTCTCGACAAATATCAACATCTAATTTTTAAGTTATCATGAAGATTTTCAAATCAATATTCGGCGAAAAAGTTGACACTTATTGATAAAAATTCAGTAAAATAGAGAGGATTTACGGGTTGACATAATTATTACTGCTGACATCATTCCAAGGGCAACAGTTCTCCTACCGCATTTAGATTTCACAATTACATTGTTAATATAATCGATAAATTTACCACAGTTCATTTTTATTTTATTTATTCGGTTCAGTGTGCTTTTGGATGTTGGTATATTCCTTTGAACAGAAGCTATTTTGTGGATGTTTATTGTTATGGGGTCCACCCCTTTTTCATATAAGTGGACTCGACCAGTGTGTACTTGGACTGCTGCCGTTAAATACCCAGAGTCTGTCAGGGTAGAGAGAGATTGAGATTGTAATTGAGTTGGAGGTAGAGTAATAGTGTGAGGTAACCGCTTGTAGAAGTCACAGTTACAAGCATGTAGACTCTAAGGAAGTCCTACTTCGAGACTGGATTTACCAGACTATACATACATACATACACACACACACACACACACACACACACATATATATATATATATATATATATATATATATATATATATATATATATATATATATATATATATATGTGTGTGTGTGTGTGTGTGTGTGTGTGTATATATAAATATAAATAAATATGTATAATTATTTATATATTATATGCGCGGTTCTTATTAGAAAGCGCTCAATATCAGAAATAGAGCTAACATATTTGGTTGGAACCGTGTTTCTGGATTTACTAACCGTAATACCAATTGTATTATTGTGTAAATACATTTATTTGTTATATTTCATTCCTGCGTTTGTCATTCATAGACCGAATTTCATCTCGGAATCCACAACATTTATCTACATAGTTTTACTTATTCCGAGTCATTCAAGGTGGCTTTATTTAAACGAACAATTTGAATTTTTATTTGTGTTTTTTTTTAATACACACTTAGATATACGATTACCTACGGAGAAAAATACCTTGCTTAATGTTGGCAGCTTCTCTCATGTTTTTGTTTCAGTTTATTTCTTATTTTGTATAATATTTTTGTCCATTTTTTCTGATATCCTTTCATTGATTTCGCTTTTAGATGTCGTAATAAATAATTCTGGGCCCATAAATGCACACACCCGGGCGCGCGCGCGCACACACACACACACACACATATATATAATGCATTTTTTCCATGAATTCAAAATATTATTATTACTTAAACGTCTTTTCCAGTGGATACCAATATAGCCGCTCCGTTTATTTTTTTAACAGGATTGTGTTTCGTAACGGGCTTGGAAATTCAAGAAATCCTACCGCATTTCCTTTAACATGGGGGGGGTACTCTAAAAATAATGTTTACGTAAGATATATATATATATATATATATATATATATAGTTAGTTTGTTAATGAAATGTTTGGTAATAGGTATGGATAATCCCAAGAGGATTTAATCCAGAGACCTCAATGTAAAAACAGAGCGAATATTAGTTAATGTAAAAACAGAGCGAATATTAGTTAAATTAAAAACAGACAACACGAAGGGTCTACAGACTTTTCTTTTATACTTGGAAATGTTATCTGAGGAACCAGGATAAATCCCATTCGTGGGGAAATAAGATATAATCTACGGACCCTTAAGGTCGTCTGTTTTTTAATTTAACTAATACGCACACACGCACACACACGCACACACATATAAATTGAAGCTGCCAGCGTTCATGTGTATTTAAAAGAACGTCAACAATCCCAGTGCGATGAAGTTCTAACGGTTGAAACGTCTCACAAACTCACTTTTGCCATTTTGGCTTACAATTTCCTCTCTCTCTCTCTCCCTCTCTCTCTCTCTGTATATATATATATATATATATATATATATATATATATAATTAATGAATATTTGAGCAGCAAACTTTCTTTTAAGCATGTTTCGTCGAATTTGACAACGAGGAAAATTAAGTTAATATATTTATTTTTTCCAGCATTCATATATTTTTTCCGTATTGTGCATTGTCTCCAAATTCTTTCAGGCAATTCTTTAGCCATTTTCAAGAGAGTCTGTTTTAGGTGTTGTTAATTTTTATTCATGTTTCAATGTTTTAATACATATGTATACATATATATATATATATGATAAACGTATACGAATCTAAAATGTTTCACTTTTTAGTAACGCTCAGAATTGAGAGAAATCAATCTTCCTGATTTGCATGCGATCTTTAAGTCGTATATGTATATAAATAATATATAAATCATTACATTGGTTATACTATGACATACCTATCTAGACGACTCACCTTACACCTATCCAATTATAACTGAAGAACACCAGAAAACTTGCCAAAATCTACCCAAAACATACCAGGAAACCATACAAGTGGAACAGCCTCATCCATATGTAAAAAAAAGTTTTTAAATTATAGAAGCTATAATAATAATAAAAAAGGAAAAGCCAACACTCCTTAACAACGAATACGGTCACAATTTGCTGGCCGTATTTGGAAAGTTAAACGCTCCCATATCTTCATACACATACATAAAAAACCTCACATTCTGTTAAAAGAAAAAATATATAAATCGCCCTTGATAATGGCCTACAGAGTTCGGATATGCATAACATTTATAGACAGTTTTTACACACATTGTGTCCAGAAAAGAAAACATTTGTACGCATTAAAGAAAAAAGCTTAATTACAGTACCGTGTCAGTTGTCTTTCACGAAACCTGTATAAAATAAGGATTGCTGCCCAAATACACAATATCATACTATTATAATGATGCATTATCTACCTTTTATTATATATATATATATATATATATATATATATATATATATATATATATATATATGAAAGAGAGATAATGGATTATACAGTATGATACAGAGAGGCAAATGCGCAGAGACAAATATTTGTGAAATTATGTATATGTGCAGCTAATTAAAAATATTCCAAATCCTTACACCCGCATAGGTTCAAAGATTTATGATTTCTTAAACATATCTTTGCGTGCTGCTCGGCAACATATCGCTTTTAAAATCACAAATACGAATATTTTTCCTCTGAGCCAATAATTTATGCTTGACTATTTTCTTTCGCTGGAAAACTATTTAAGCAAGAAATCAATGGAAAACGAATAACTCGAGCCGTCAACATGGTGGCCGATGAGAATCTGTTCGTAAGCTATTATTTTCCCAGAGAATTTATGCGAACAGTTGTTGTTCTACTATAAGATACGAACATTCACTTTGAATGGGAGACTATATAAATGAATAAGAATTATAAATGAAGCATTATACTGTGTAGGCCAAAAGTATATAAACAGTTTTTTTAATTACAATGGACAAAGTTCGACAATAATTTAAGACATTTTATGTTTATACATTCTTTATATATATATATATATATATATATATATATATATATATATATATATATATATATATATATATAAAGTCCGACAATTAATTTAATACATTCTTATTTTATATTTTTATATATATGATGAATGTATAAACATATATATATATATATATATATATATATATATATATATATATATATATATATATATATATAAAGAATGTATAAACATAAAATGTCTTCAATTAATTGTCGGAAATTGTCCATTTTATAAAGTGTGACGTCATTATGTTTACATTTGGATACACTTTGAGCAGATATGATTGTACGTGAGAGAATCATGGAAGATTGTAGTTTAAAAACAGTAAATTCGACCATGATAACCGAAACGGTCTTCTGTGGCGAAATCAGTAAAAGCATGTCAGGCTATATGATGGTTCCGTATAGGATAGTTTCGATTCCTGTCGAAGGACGCATATTTATATTGACAATTTCTCGGAGATTAAGGCCGGTAAATATTGTTTATTATATACAGAGCATTTACTTAAATATTTGTATGTATAAAAAAAGAATGTATAAACATAAAAATGTCTTAACATATATATATATATATATATATATATATATATGTATATATATATACTGAAGTGAATTAAAAAAAAAATTACGTGTTAGTACCACAATTCAGAACCAGATCGAATTTATGCCGAACTGATTTTTCAACAAGAAGGGGCCTCTCCTCTTTATGCTTTGGCAGTAAGGGACTCCCTAAGCCAAACCTTCCCACGACGTTGGATCGGACGAGCTGGCGACATTGAATGGTCACAGCGTTCACCCGACTTAATATTAATGGACTTCTAGTTTTAGAGCGCTGAGACGTAGTAAAAATAAGGATTAAGAGAAAAATCCCCACAAAGTAGGCGAATTAAAATAGTTCTTCTTGGAAGCATTTAATGACATCGGAATTTCTGGCGTACTATGTGTCACAGAGTTCTGGAAACATTCAAGGAGTTTTGAGGCGGGGGACATTCGAGCAATTACGAGATTAAACAATGTTAAACAAATACAATTGTAAGAAATAAATGTAAATGTAATAAATTTTTTAAAAAAGGACGAAAGCAAATTGTAAAGTGTATACCTACATTTGCCCTACCCTCTAATGAATAACAATAAAAATTGATTTTATTGTAATTCCTCACATCCGAATATTAAGGAGACGCGCACATTGAATAAAACTCAACTACAAAAGGGACAGAACAACATCTTCCACCGTAAAATAAAGCACTGAAAAGGGTCTATAAAATATTTCATATACTTATAAGATAATTAAGGTATGCTTGAATATTTATATGATCATTTTTGGTATTGACAATCTCTTTGAAATCGTTCTGAAGATGAGGTTGCTTATCCGATGCTCGCAGATTTGAACTTGACATTCAGAATGTTGACAAGAACATCTCAAGCATCCTGACAACAATTAGGACACGGCCGTCGAATGTACTTGGACAGAAACAGAACGAATTGTAGACTTTATAATGTTTATAAAAATGTCGTTCTCGATATGCAACAACTTATTTGAAAAAAATACCCTTTTCGGTTGAATCTCTCTCTCTCTCTCTCTCTCTCTCTCTCTCTCTCTCTCTCTCTATATATATATATATATATATATATATATATATATATATATGTATGTAGCTACATATTGGGGCAGGAATTTTTAACGCCCCCAAAACAAAACTGCTCTCATTTAGCCACCATAGATAAACGTTTCTGTCGGCCATCAGCATGGCTGACGCTAGACTCGCGGAGAGAAACATGCTGCGGCCTCTTGGCCTCACGTTTTCAACTGAGTTTGTGTCGAGTGGAATACATCAAATCAATAGCTGCATCAGCTGCAAGGAAATTTGGGTCACAGTGTCATGCTAGAAAATTTCTCTCTTCCGAGTTCATCTTGCACATTTACAAATCTACCTTTCAACCTTGCATTGATTACTATTGCCATATATGGTCTGGTGCTGCCCCTAATCATCTCAAGATTCTTTGCAAAATCTAATGTAATCGATCCTGACTTCGCATCACGACTTCAATCACTTTCTCCTTGTCGTGACGTGGTTTCTCTCTGTCTTTTTTACTAATATTTTCATGGCAACTACTCTGACAGGCTTTTTTCTTTTGTGTCCCGGCTACATGCATTTCAGCGTTCTACTTGATTGGCATTTAGGTCCCACCCGTTTACTGTTGAAATAGCGAAATGCAATTGTCGCTTCTACTCCAAAAGTTTTTTCTCTCACTCTTTCAGTTTGTAGGACTGCCTTTCCCTTAATTGCTTCAAAAAATTAAATGCAACACCAATTGCCATCTTTTATTTTCTTGAATCCCGTTCATCTTTTGTCCTTTCCTCAACCATTCCTAGCCTCAGTCATTTCTCTCATTTTGATTCCTTGTAACACTCTGCGTACTAGTAACATTTCCGCCTTGCTTGGAATAGAATGATCTATCTATCTATCTATCTATCTATCTATCTATCTATCTATCTATCTATCTATCTATTGTTACTGCTGATAATGCAAAGCTCTTCTATGAATCGAGCACTCTGAGTCACTATTTATGTTCATACTGATCTATTTATCTGTCTCTGTTCATATCTATCTATCTATCTATCTATTTATCTATCTATCTACTATTACTGCTGATAATGCAAAGCTCTTCTATGAATCGAGCACTCTGAGTCACTACGTGTTTATTCAAAAATAAATGCGTAAAAATTCACCTTCCTCTCTGCCGGGAGGTGATAGCTTAGGGGAAAAATCTCCAACTGATGCCAAATCAGTCGGTTTTCGATCTTGGCCTGATGCAATCGGATGTCTAGCCGCCTCACTGATGATGAGCTGTGATACAGCGATACAGTCTGTCTGTGGATGACTATATATATATATATATATATATATATATATTTATACTATAATCATGACTCAGAATGACGATTCGGCTCCCCGAGTGTGAATTCAGCTACAGTCAAATACGCTTGGGGATGGTATGAATCAATCTCATTCCCCCAGCTATGGGTAAAATATTGAGAATCGTACATTGAAAAATCATTGCTATTCAAATAAATGTTGATTCAATAGACCTCGCCCTAAAAAAAGAAAGAATTATTCTTACAATCCAAAATATGTTTCGAATGTAAATAACCCACAAAGGGCTGATAAATCATAAAAAAAATCAATCAATATTAGTATAAACGTCTTACTTATCTTCACAGGCGAATAAATGTCCAACAGCCTATAGTTTGAGAAATCCTAATAAAAAAAAATGCATCCTTGTGCAGTTAAATTGAGTTCAAATTTTGATAGTTCCAGTCACCTTGCCATCAGCAGCTCACCGGCCTTCAATCAAACATCATATGTTAGAGTACAGCTAACTTATATCTGAGCATTGTTATAAAATCAAGATAGAGTGTCGCCATCTACCATTATTTTTATATATTGCTTTGCACATTGCATTTGGCAGGTCACATGACCGTCATTACAGAGGTGCTAATTTTGCAAGAATTTGCACGGAAACCTATCTATTTACATAATAAATTGATGGAACCTTTTACTATTCCAGATATTTAGATCTTTACAATGGATGGTAATGAATGCTGTTCACTCTCATGTAAAAGTCAGAATTTCGACGTCTAATTTCCACGTCTGGTAGACATAGTCCAAAGGTTAGAATTCCGCTATACAATCTTCTTCCAACTCTTTTTTTTTATCTTGTGCTAGTCGGAAAGAATACGTGCTTTTTATAAACGTATATGCAATGCAAATGCAAAAGTTCATTAGAAATATATTTTATGGATATTGAAAATTTAACAAATTATGATACGAAGAACTTTTGGCACTTTAATATGTTTTGGAAGGATGTTGGAATAATCCAGAACTTGTACTGGGAGGAAACCGCCTACACACGGACAGGATGTGTTTTCTCGTCGGATTTATTAAACCTGTACTCTGAGACAATTATGAGAGAACTAGCAGCATTGCCGGCGTTGCACGTGCTTGATTCAAAAATCGTACGACTCATACAGCAATCACTATCACTTGACTTAAAATATTTTTGCCCTTCCTTGCCTTTAAAGGAGTGCCCTTTGCCGTGCTGATGTTGCTACATACCTTACTTCTTGCCTATCTCACATTGTGAATTTTTTCTAAGCTCTATACTAAACATTAAATCTGTTACGAAAAAAGGAACTAAACAAAATGAACACAAACCAATCAGTTTTAAAAAAGGACTCGTAAATGGAAAAATCGAATGAAAATGAATGTTAACAACAAATACTTTTTCACACCTAACCCAGTTCTGCGGAATCAGAATCAATGTTGAGTTTAAGCAAGCGAATGTGCCAATTAAAAGTAAAGTGCCATGCAGATTTAAATTTTTCCCACTTGTGACGAATGCAGTTATCGATTTTAGTTAACGTTCGTGTCAGTCAGCTGTTGGCTCTCACGCTGTCCAATAGAATCTTCCTGCCTATTCGTGGCAGCCAGCTATAGGCTCTCACTCTGGCCAGTAGAAAATGGCCGCAAACTACATGAAAAGTGCCGTAGAAGCATGAAATAATCGGTTATTTCCACTATCGATGGGAGTTGGGGAATGCAAAGTCGGTCTTGGCCTTCCCGCTAACTTGGAGCATGTAAATTTTGGTGCAAATCCGTCGAAAATTGCGGCCGTTCATTCTTTACACACACACACACACACACACACACACACACACACACACACACACACACACACAACCTGCCTTATATAGATAGAGATTAGAAGTCCTACCAAGATTCCTTATTAGCGGCCATAATTTTAACCAAGTGTAATATGCCGATGACACTAAAGATAGCAGATACAGAATGGAAGCTATTGAACGTAATGAAGAAAAACGTGTAGAAAGGACTAAAAATTGATGGCAAGAAGACAAAATATACGGTTTTTGGCAAAGCGAAGAACCAAATATGCAAAATAAAATTTGGAAATACAAAAGTCAAGCAAGTAGAACAATTTTAATATCTGGGAAGTTTTTTCGATAGGGGGCGGAAAGTGTGACACCGAAATCCGAAGGTGCATTGGAATAGAGAAAGATGCCTTCCAAAAGCTAAGTAGTGCATTAAGAAACACGAACATTTCGTTAGAAACAAAGACACGTATACTGAGCTGTTATGTAAAATCCTCCTATACGGAAGTGAATGGTAGAAAATCTTGCAGATGACGGAGAAACGTGAAACAAAATAGATGTAGTTCTACAGGAGCATTCTGAGAATACCAAGCACCAAACATGTGAGCACCGATGTTAGAGAAAATGACAACGAAAAAGGACAGTTATATTTGACATCAGAAATCGATATCTGAAATTTCTAGAGCCCATAATGAGGAAAGAGGGCCTGGAAAATTTGACACTCATAGGACAGATTGAACTGATTAATTAAGTTGTTTTCTACGGATTATCAGCCCTGTGTTGGTTATTTAAAGTTAGAAAATATTTTTTATATTGTAAGATTTTTTTGTCTTACTCATTAGCCCATAGCTGGGGGATAGAACAAAAAGAGTAATCAGAAGAACAGTAGATTGCGATTTCCGTTGCATTTCAATTTGTGAATAGTAATGTTGGCTGGAAATCATGGAGCCAAAAGGGAGTGCCACAAACGAGAAACTGTTAGCATAGAATTTACGGTTAAATCTAACCAACACAAATGTAAATTAATGAGAGCTCGACGCCAGTTGAGTACAGCGCTTAAATTTAAAAAGTCTACGGACCATAACGAAGTGTGATATTTATTTGTAATTATTTACAGAATGTGGCACAAGGTCAAAATGGAGAATGGAGAACATCTATCTTAACTTTAAACTTAGCTATCCACAATCACTGACCCAAACATAGCACAATATTGTTAACAAAAAAAAAAAAAAACAAAGCATTCTTACTTACCTTTCTTACTACATCCACCATAATACCTCATTGTCTCTATGAAAGTCCGAACTAGTCCCCATATGTACAATTCATTGTTGGTGGAGGGAGCGGAATAAAACAACAATATAAAAACTCCAATGAGTATTTAAAATATGAAAACACAATTATTTATAAGAAACCAAATGAGATAATATTAGAAATACTTCCTTCCCACAATCCTAGCGAAGATTTCATCCGGACAATTACCGTGAAACTATTTATAGAAAATGCCCAGCGAAGCAACCTTACGGAAATGAGAAAGTGACTGAAACCGAGATGCCAGATCAGGATTAATAATATTGCTGATACCTCTTATTATATACAAAATTCCTTCGAATAGCCATTATAAGTATGAAGAAATCCTTTCTAATTGAGAATGTTTAGCGCAACATAATCTTATTACTTCCCGTTGAGCCTTTCATTAAAAAAAAAACTTATAAAATCTCATGAATTAGGAGTAGAACATATTTAAAAGGCTTATCTCATAATTTGATGAAAGACAATCATATGGAAATTTTAACAAACTTGGTATGGGTTAATGAAATTAGTTTCATTCTATGAATTGTTTGAAGCCTGAAGAATGTTTAGGTCATCAAAACGGGCAAAACATATTTTTTCAACTAAGAATATAGAGCGGCTGTTTGCGTTGCTGAGTTTTGATGCAATAACTAATTTTACTCACCGCTACATGCATATGTCTCCTGATTTTTTTCTTTCTATTGGCGTTAATCAAAGTGGCCCAAAGAAAGTAAACGTTAATATAAATTGGTTTCACTTAATTTCATCTGAAATGAGTTTTCGCAACATTGCCAAATCCACAGAAGCTTAATTAAATTATGAAAAAAAAAAAAAAATTCCATTTTCCTTTAAATAACGACTAAAAATTGCGTCTCAATATGTTTCTATTCTTTTTCATTTTTCTTATCCACCCTTCAAAATTAATTAAAAAAAAATAAAACAACTATATTTTGTATTTTATTAGTTTAAAAAATTGGCCGTCTACAAATGGTTAAATTTAATCAACATATTTGTTTAACCATAGAAATTCAGAGGATTATTTTTTCTTCCTTGCTTTGAGTTGCTTTTAATATTTTCTTTGACGTGTGACCTGTTCGATAAGATTTCATGAGAAATTAATAAGATTTCATGCAGACAAGCACATTCAGGATAGACATTAGGAGCAAAGCAGCTTAAACTTCACTGAGATTAATGTTGGGTGGGTTGAAAGTTAAAATGGCGTTGAATTATATACTCATTGTTTCATGTAAAAAAAAATAAAAATTAAGAGTAGAATTATTCAGATTGGTGATTTAAAATAAAAATAATCAACAGGATTTTATTTAGTAATGATTACGGTTTCATTTCTAATTTGTCTTCCATTTCTACTTAACATACTTTTTTTCTTTCTTCCTTTCTTTCTTGTTCTGTCATTTTTATGTCATCTCTCTTTTTTTTCGGTTTACTTTCTTTCTTTTTTCCGGTTTCTTTGTTTCTTTCTTTTTTTCTTTGTTTGTTTGTTTGTTTCTTTCTTTCTTTCTT